>JAIPMN010041979.1:0-14319 GCA_020650975.1 Apostichopus californicus
GAGCATTGTTTAAAAATTAGGCATAAGTGATATATTCTCTGATAGTGATTTTGCCACACAAGAATACATATCAGAGAATAAACTTTCACTGAAATTAGAAGCCCTAATCATTAGCTATCCAAGTTGGTCGGTATTCTTCACAAATTTGGCTGATGAAGCCACTTGTAACCTTTGTAGATTAGCTTTTTAAAAAACAAGTGCAGTGAATGGTTGAGCATTGTTTAAAAATTAGGCATAAGTGATATATTCTCTGATAGTGATTTTGCCACACAAGAATACATATCAGAGAATAAACTTTCACTGAAATTAGAAGCCCTAATCGGTGTCCAGGGGGCAAAGTCCTCCAAGCTGTAGCAGTTTGAGAAATATTGTGCTTTTTTGTTCTTATTTAGATCTGAAATATGCAAGGAAGACATGTCATCATGACATGATATCGATAAAAAGTAGCAAGGAAATTTAACCTCCTCAACCATGCTGCCCCCTCACTCCTTCACCCCCCCCCCCCATCCGTCCCCGTCAGTCCGAATCTGTATAGCAAATGTGAAACACACACCTAAGGCACACACGAAAGCATTAATATTAATTTCTTTCACTTTCTTTCTTTAATTGATTGCTGTAGTATAGTAGCAGTAATCTTCTGGACATATTGTTTGCATATTACACTCACTTACAATCTTGATTCAACCATTTGGCTATGCAATTGCATAACAATAAAACAATACTGAGTTCATCATTATATTAAGCAATACATCATCAGGTCATGATATTATTTTAATTAAAAAAAAATGAAACAATTATAGCAGGAAAGTTGTTATCTGCCATTCTTTATTTCGTAGGGCTATGTGACAAAAGTTAATTCATGTAGAGGCCACTTTTTTGTATTATTTGCAGGGGAGGATCTATAATGTTTTGAAAGGAAATGGGGGGGGGGGGTGCAGTTTTTAAGACAAATACATTTGGAATGGTAAGTTAAGTTTACTTTCAGAATTTGGCAACCAATCAAATAAATACCCACTATAAGGCAGTTTGGTGAATCCAGTCACAACAGACAAGCACACTGTACTTCATTCTTACCGTTCCTGTGTCATTCTCTGTATCAACACATGTAGACTACTGAAAGAAGCTTGATAGGTTCATAGGTCCTGATCTCTTATATCCAGTACAGTCTCTGTCTTCATCTTCACTATACGGTTTCTTCCTATAGTTGAATTATTAGGCTACATCTAAAACAAAAGTGAAACATTAACCTGAAATCAAATTACTTATTCAGATATATTTAAAAAAAAAACACCCACAGCAAAGATACCCATGGCAGCAATACAACTAGAATCAAATCATTGATCTTTTTAATTCAGTAAATACATTATATATAGTGTTCGGTTTCTGAAGCTTTTTGAAATTACCCTGTCACTTCTTGTCAGTAAATAACATACAATGTGCATATATAAGTTGTGATATTAAAGCTGAAGGTACATTGAAGGTTAACGAGCTTTACCCTGGAAATTTTGGATTTGTTAAAATAACAGGATGTCTTGAACCATGAAGGGTGGTGTAACATGCTGCAGTTTTTTTGGGCGACACAACTACAATAACACAAGTATGATGGAATGTCGCATCTCATACTCTGGGAATTTCTGCGTTTCATTTGACCTCTGTAATTCTCAAGTTAGAACTTATTCACAATATTCCAGAACAGGCAACTCCATAGTACTTGAAGCGTAGGAGTTTAATTAGTAGATTTAATCAAAATATTTGTACAACTCATATACAACTAGTGCTCTTCAGCTATACCTAGACATACTTAAGCTGGACCTGTTTCATGTTTCATTTGAGTATTGGTAAGTTTGGACTAGGCCAGAGTTGCACTGCACTCTATAGATATGACTATAGGGTAGGCCAAATGCTAACTTCAATTGCAACGTTATGATACCCCCTGTCCTTGTACGTGCGCAGCCTCACGTTGCAGTATGCCTACGAAAAGAACATAAGCGATACGTGGAATTTCTTCTTTTTTTTGTCAATTGCAATATACTCAGTCTGTTTCTTTCAGTATCCTGGTCGCCATCTGAAGTATGTTGCAACATCTTCATATTTAGTAAGTTAGTACTGTAGCTTCCGGGTATCAAGCCAAACAAACTGGGAAGGACTGTAGCTTCCGGGTATCAAGCCAAACAAACTGGGAAGGACAAGTTTTCAAAAGCGGATTCCAATGTGTCGCTGGTTTGTCGATTGTGTAATTGCCACCAAAAATTGTTTGCCACAAAATGATTACGTTCGTATCCGAATGTCATCAATTCACCATAAGCAGCAAAATTGTAAATTGCAGCAAAATTACAAAGTATCTTAACATTTTGACTGTACCTTAACGGTTTCATTGTTTTTTGCTGATGTTATGTTTGTAGGATCCTGGAAGCAGCTTAAATCAGCTGTCTTGAGACAGCATGGTAATAATACTTCTTTAACAACAGTGGTGGGTAAACGCTTTACCCATTAGTTGCCCACGATTATACCATGTTATTGGGCATATTTGTTAACTACGCATCAGGTCCCTGTTAACAATTTTTGTTATTCATTCCATTAAAAATGTGACAACCAAAGAAGACTGAACAATGTCATTCTTTCAAAATAGTGTATTTACCTATTAATGCAGATACAAAGGAACGCAATAATAAACAGCTACCAAAGAAAGTAAATACAAAGGCATAACTTTCAGCAAAGTTAAGTTATCCTGCACTATAAGTGAATTATCCTATAAAATATAATTATTAACATACCAAATTGAATATCGGCATTATCTTTTAATGGTACATAACATTTTAAACTACTTGTTGCCTTTACTGCTTTGAACTTTAGCAATAAAGAAGTGGAAAAATATGTAAGTTCCTTTAAAATGATTGTTGACTCAGTACACATATTTTTTTCTTAAATGCTCTCATGTGTTAGTAAAGGTCACTTCCAAGTACTATTCAGTCACGAATACTGAAATATGGCATAACGTAGACACTGAACAAGTCATCAACAATAATTTAATAGAGATATTTTCCTTTCCATGAAAATTATCCTATATACTACCAACCAGCACATACTGAAAAATGTCTCCAATATCCAGGTGAACAAAATGTCAAAGGGGATAGTAAATACAATATTATAATTACTTTCCAGATTTGTGAACCAACCACGCATTTGAAAAAAAAAAAGCACTTTTGAAACATTGGCACTTAATCTCGCAACACGCGGAATTATCCAAACTGTTTCCAAAAGAACCGATTCTAGCCTTCAAAAGGGCCCAAAATCTCAAAGATTTACTTGTTAAATCAAGGTTTCGTACTAACAAAGAATCAGCTGACTCTCAAGGTTCACACGAAGCTCTTTTAGATGCTCTTATAGCTGCACTATGAGTCCATAAAAACTCGTGCACAGAAAATATATGCATTTTGAGAACGAGACGCCCAGGCCGAATATAAAATATTAAAAGGCTACTACTGATGAAGCTCCTCCTATAAAGTTTGAGAGCAGAAACCGGTCTAGTTGGTCATAAGAACCTACACTAGTCTCTCCTACTATTAACAGTACACTCAATTCACCTAATAGGTGAAATTATGTTTCACCACGAGGAGCATGCTATAAGTTCATGTTCCTCGGGCCCTCCCTTAAAAATACTTCAGGTTCTTGGCGACTACGTTGCGTTAGATAGTGTAAAACCGCCTACACCCCCCCCCCCTTTCATTCCATTATTTTCTGTGGATTTCGACCTTTTTGGTTCCTTGCTTTAGCAAAAGGAACCTATGTAGTCAGGTTTACGTGTGTGTGTGGGTGTGCGTGTCTGTGTGTGCGTCTGTGACACTTGCTTGGGTACACTGTAACTCAACAAGGGAAAGTTGGACTTAACTGAAACTTGGTATATAGATCCGCCATAGTGAGAAGGTGTGCTCTATTGTTTGTGGTACCTGTGAAGGTCACCACAGGTCAGTTAGAGGCCAAAAACCCAAAATATTGAAACTGCAATAACTCCCAGTGCCAAAGTGCGACAAGGTTGATATTTTGGGACGAGTTGTGAACTAGTTAGTAGAACATTTTGAAACTTAACATTCATGTGATCCAAGGTCACCAAAGATCAATTAATGTTAAAAAACAAGTATTTTTGCGATAACTTGAGAACGATTTGTCCGTTAGGGTTGGGAGTTACTTCAATGTAATCCAATTGTCGACCCGCATCTGGCCTCAATTTGACCTCTGGTGACCTTTAAGTGTTTTGGGGATTTTTACAGTTTCGATGCTATTTTCAGATGTCAAAGGTACCTTCAGATCATAATTGTCAATAGGTTGACCCCGCGTGACCTTTGTGTGTGAAGTTATAATGGGGTCAAAGTTTTCGGTCGGAGTTACGATGGCTGTACAGACTTGTCGTGTTCATTTTTGGAATCAAAAGATCAAACTACATCTGAAACCAAGGTCAAAAGGTCAAAGGTCACATTAGAAAAAATGTGCTTATTTTGGGAGAAAACGGGCGAAGAAGAAAATGTTTGATTTTGATGCTAGATTTGGATATCAAAGGTACCTTCCGATCAAAAATGTCAATGGGATGACACCCGGGTGAGCTTTGTGTGTAAAGTTATACAAGGTCATGCAAAGTTATGCAATAACTCCAAGTGCCAAGATGTGACACTGTTGATATTTTGGGACAAGTTGCAAATGGTATAAGGGAATATTTTCAAACTTAACGGTCATGTGATCCGAGGTTACCAAAGGTCAATTAATGTTAAAAAAACTAGTATTTAACTATAAAAAAAATGTTTGAATTTTTTTCCGGTTTGGTGCTCTATTTAGGTCTCACCGATCTAAAGTGTCAATGGGTTGACTCCCGGGTGACCTTTGTGTGTGAAGTTATGCAAGTACAAAGTAAAAACGTTACGACATTTAATGCAATTAATCCCATTGCCAAGGTCTGACACGATTGATATTTTGGGACAAGTTGTGAATGGGGTGGTGAAACATTTTCAAACTTAACGGTCATGTGATCTGAGGTCACCAATGTTATCATATCTGTTGACCCGCTTGTAGGTGACCTTATATTTCTTACATTTTCGACGCCATATTCAGATCTCAAAAGGGCCTTCCGGTCAAAAATCCGATCACAATTTTTGATCACAAAAGTGTTGGCTATAGTGTTGGTTACTTTATGGGTACATGTAGGACCACAATTACTTGGACTATTTGAGCCCAATGTTGCTATGATAATATTATGTGTATTGTCATATACCCCTACGCAAGGAACCACAGTGCCCTTGGGCTCTTGTTATCCAAAAGCTGTAAATATTTTCTTCTTTACGTATCTTGAAATTGCCATCATATATTTGTACAACAATTCCTTCCTTTATATCTTAACATAGTTGAACTATTTGATCTAATGATATATACACTTTTCTTGATTATAATGGTGTTATGAAGTAAATGGGATGTTTATAAGTAAACTCTTTAATTCGTTTTACTTTGCGGCAAAATTACGACCTCAGATGTCGAAAATTGAGGTTGGCCTATTTAAAAAAAAACATCGTTTGATTAAGGGGCTCTCTGTTTGATGATGCAAAGATCCAGATGAATGATCCAGCACTGAAATGGAGTGGTTTTATTTACAAACGTGTTTTGGCAGGGGTATTACTCGTGTCGCTGCAGTTAACAATGATTTTATGAATATTATCACATTTTTCGTGATTGGTTCTTTTGTTCTAAGTATCTACTATCAATTACTGGGCATGCAGGGGGACGGCATCATACTTTTGCCCCGACTGTAGCCGTTGGAGAGGGGACCCAAACCAATCTACCGCTTAGGATCGACGCCCCTGATACCTTAGCCACAGTTGGTTAACATTAATTATCACAGAATGTTATGGTGACTTGTCAAAATGCATAGGAGGAACTAGAACTGAATTTGCCTGCAAATACGCAGTATTGTAATGCGCGCGGAGTGCTTGCAGTATTAGCAATAACTTTTCGGTTGTTTTCGTTGTTATTATTTGGCAGACAACACACCAGTATAGTAATGGTATCTACAAAGTGAGGGCGCTTTCGAGCGCTGTGACAGGCTCTGAATTAACTGGCTACGCAGCTGGACTCTGAAACTGCAAACGTACATAGATTATATGACACTTTAAATTTCAACGTCCAGTCATGTAGGTATCGTTCACTTGACCAGTAGTGACAATATACTTTAGCGCGCACGCGCACTACAATAATTATCATGCATGCTTCTAATTACTGGGTAGGTAAACTAATTTCCTGGGTGATGGGACAGTTGCCTACCCAGTTAGAATGTTATTTACTTCTCTGGTGTCAAGTTCTGACCAAGTCATGTATATTATACATTACTGCATATAACGTAATCTAACTTAAAGATTTGTGACCACACAGCAGTGTGTACGGTCCTAGTCATAGTCATGTAGCCTAATACTTTATTTTGTTGTTTCTGTTTGTTAAGTTTTTCTTTATGGTAGCACCAGCTGCAGATAGTAAGATGATACGGCTTATAATATTGATTTTTATTTCGAGAAACGTCAGACTATATATTTCGCGTTATTGTAAAAATATTTAATCATAAATAAATGTAAACACATTTAAATAAACTAGGTTCAGTTCAACAGTGCACATTTGAGTAAGAGATACAGCTATCAACACCGTATCAGCTGCTTTAGGCTAAAATAGTGAATTGTTTTTATTTTTTTATTTATCTTATTATTCTTATGCTTATAAGTATTGCTATTGTTCTTATTCTTGCTGAAAACTAGTACATTAACTGAAATTGTATAGTATTCTACGCCGCATGTACGTGTTCTAATTACTTTTTTAGTTTTAGGTTCGCAAAGATAGCAAAACTGTATAACCTCATATCTGATTTCTTAATTAGCGTCAAAATGAAATTTAGAAAAATAATTCACAAGAAACCAGGCTTCACGCCGCGAATTAGTCTTAAAAAATCTTGTTAAAAAACTTCATGAGCGCCGCGAATTTTTCCTTACCATATACCCAATTGACAACAGCTTTTAAACTGTCTGTTTTCAGCGGGCATACACAACGTTGCGTCCCTTGAAACGACACTGATTTTATTATTGTGTTTATTGGCGCCAAAATGTCTAGACCGATGTAAGAAACAGCTGTATATGAATATCGGTGACTCATGTTATTGCATACCTGTGTATATCTAGAGAGTTGTTATGGAAAATCTACCACTAACAACGAATGGTTTAGTGTCATACTGGTGGACGTTATATTTGTTGCTTGTTTCGTTCAGTTGTTTTTTTGTGGTTGACGTGCTGACTTGATTTTAAGATTGGATTAATTTGTGGAGAAGAAACCGCTGCTGATACACAATCAGTGAGATAATTAGACGGTATGGTATAGAGGCCTAGGCTAGAATTGTTGCATTGGCTAGGCCATAATTAGCGATAGGCATGACTAAAATAGGCTACGGTTAGCTTATAGATGTCTTAGACATTCAGTCAAACTAACATTTTTAGAAAGAGGACATTCTTGGGAAATCTAAATAATAAAAAAATAAGACAAAGTATCCTAGTTGTAGACTGATTATCACAAATGCCCAAGTTAAAGCGTTCCTAACCTATAACAAGGAATTGACAAGTTGCAGTACAATACAGTCAGATCTAACTTAAGCGAAGAGTAAAACTAGTCATGAACATTTTCGACTGGCAGATTTAAAATAACTATTATTTCGCGAACAATTACTGCATTCTAGCTAAAAAACATATTTATGAGCAAACTGTAGAAACTTTAATCGTTTCCCTTCCGAAATCTTAAATCACAACAAATGGTCCATATCGTTCTTACATAGGCTAACTCAGTCGTCTAGGCCTTCATAGGCCTACAAGTCAATATATAAAAATCCTGAATGAGTATTAATTGTGAGGACCTAAATTATTCCTAGTCTGAAGTTACAGCCAGGTATATCAAAAGCCCGCAGTCTCATATTACCAAGCACTAGTGTCTGCAATTTTTGCTATTGATCATAAGTTGAATGACTTAACTCCTGCCAATATACTTGAAACTAAATGTGAAATATAGGTTTGTTAAATATAGAACGTCTTCAAAACAATATTCGAATTTAAGTAAAATTTAAGAAAAAAATGGTAAACCAAAAAATTATTAAAAAGAAAACTGTTGTTAATGTCTTAATAACAGTAATTCGAACGTCGTGTTCCGCCTACAGTTACACCTCGTTTTTCTTCATTTTGTCTAATTAATGTTAAAAATCATACGTCATTTCGAGCCACCAAATATATGTCCACATCATCAAATTTAAAAAGTAAAACGTTTTTAAAATTGAAAGTGCTACACTAATTTGTAATTGTACCAATCTATAACAGATTTATGGTTGTAATGGGCGCCATCCTCTCATTAAACTTGTAATTAACTAATTTATCTCTCGTGTTTATTAATCTACGTTTGTCCGCTAGCTGTTAACACCAGATGAATTGCACAGTAACATAACATAATATACTATAGACCCTATCAACCCGATTAATTGAAAAGTAGAAAACAATTAAAATAATTAAACACTCAAGGATATGAAGTATTTCAAGATCATTAATTAAAATTAGGATTAAAGAAATATATTTCAAAAACGCGGATGGTGTATTTTATAGAAAGAAACGATCAAGTTTAGAAAGTTAAGATCAAAAGCAATACCAATTTAGGAATATCTACAAACAAAAAGAAAGAAAAATGTCACATTTTGATGAAATCTACTAAAAGTTAAGTCACACTCAAACTGTAACTTAAGGGGTGAAGTTGATAATTCAGGAGACTATCGGTAAATTCCATGTGATATTATATAAATAAAATTAAACAAATCTTATTAACTGGCAATAATTAAAATTCACGCTGAATCGTATGGATTTGGTTCAATAATGAAATAATTTGTAAATTAAAATATTAGTTTAAGCCTCAACAACCTTTCTTGCTTTATAAAAACATGTATTTGATCTACATCTGCTTCTCTAAATTGCATCCTAGTTATCAGTAAAAACGTATTTATTTAAATATAATTCTTCAAAAAATCCTGAAATTGTATAAAACCTTTGCATTAGTTGAAGTAGAGCTTTCCTTTTAATGATTCCTTGTACATTATTTACTAATATATAAGCTTTAAACTACATTTTACTTCTGAAAGTTATATATTAAAACACAAGTAAATACATTTGATCAATAGTTTTCTTCAAAAAGTAGAATAATCTCAATTTTTACTAGAGGATCTTTTTAACCTTCTCATCCCGACTTTTAGATTTATTTGCAATTAATTAATAAAGTAAATTTCTTCACTATATTCAATTGCATCCAACATTCTTATTTTATTAAACTTACTAGCTATAAAGCATTTAATTAACCATTTTATCGTAAAACAATCAAACTAATTCTATAATCCTACATTACCGTTTTATTTTCCTCGTATCTAAACCATTTATTTCGGTTTGTATTCGATTCCCCTTAAAATAAATCCTTTATTTCCGTTCCACTAATTTATTCCTATTTTTAAATAAACACGACCTAAATATCCTAGTTTATCGCTTTACTATCCTTTATTTTTATTCGTTATTTTTATTATTTATGATATGATAATAATTATTCTAATTCTAACCAAATCTAATGTATTTATCTCTATCTACTCTATTATCAGTAACTCTATTCTTTCATTCTAGATTCCTATCTCCTGTGTGAGTCTATCCAACTGCTCTCCTAGAGTTGACGAGTCTGGTCTGAACCTTATCCTTCAGTCTGGTCTCTCTCTCTCTATCCTGAGTTCTCTCCAGAAGCTGCAGATATTTGACATGAACAGGAGACTAACTTATGAAGAGTGGGCGGCCATCTTGTCTTACTCCTCACAGTGTACAAGCTTGAAGGAGCTGGGGTAAGTATTCCGGTGTAGATGTTAGAATCATCATAACAGTTAAACAGGGAATTAATTTAATCTATAAAAGTTATCAATATTAAACTAACAATAGAGAATGTAAAGTCTGCTGTATTTTAATGTCAAGGATTGGATATAACTAGTTTAGTTGGATTTATTTTAATAATTAGGTCATCGTGAAAAGAATTATGTAGGATGTTATGATAAATAAAACAAAACAATAAGGATAATAGGGAATATTTTAAGAGAGGGTTGGAGGGGTAGGTAGGGCTTGTTTAAAACTGTCTTTGTTTAGTTTATTGTTAAATTTTAACTAAGAAGTAGGTTTTAGAATGACCGGAATGTTTATAAGGATCAAACAAGAGTTATATACACAACGTAGGTGGATTTTAATAATTCTAGTGAGTATTATAAAATATTATATATATTTTATATTCTAAAATAGATTTTTAGAGTTTTATAAGAACTAAATGTTACCTTTGAAGGTGAAATCTCCCCTAAAAAGAAAATGTTCAGTTATGAACATGTTATTTAAGAAATGTTTTTAACATTATTAATATAAAATTAGATAAATAATGGCAATGTAAAATAGCAAAAACTAAAACATTTATTGTTAAAACCCCAAGAAATAATGATCAAATTATAATACTCTAGCAAAACTGAAATTTATACCAAACAAGCATCCAATAAAACAGTTTTAGTTGTTGCAGTTTCATATTAGTTACTGAAAATAAGTTAATAAATAAAACAAGGAATACAAAAAAAAAAAAGGAAATGTAACAAAGTTATTTATAAAGTTCAATTGTATATTTTTTGTTACAATAACAATCATTTAATGCCAATCTGCATCTCATAAATTTCAGCGATAAAGTGTGATCCACTCAGAAATACATCAACGTCTATTAAAATACAATGTCATGTCAAATCAGTTAAATTAGTATTTATTTCACTCATTATTTTAAAGAATTAGTAAAACAAGGCTGAGACATTGTGAGCTTCATCACATAAAAACATTCCCGTTGTTTAAATGTTAGTAACCGTACTTAATATTATTTCATACTTATATCGATCATGAAATATATGCATTGTCCTTAACCTTTTATTGTTGATGACCCCCCCCCCCCACCTCCTGCCCTTTCCCTAATAGGTCATACGAACACCGGTTTCACTCAATACATTCCCGATACCTCCCATTTACCAATTCAGTTGCGATACTTACTTACCCCCTTCAACGTACCATCATTACACTCTTGGTTCTTCGCAGTTTCCCTTTTTTTAATTCATGTTTACCCTAACCCTATTATCACCCTCTTGGTTCCTGTCACCGAGTGGTTTGTTTTTTATTATATCTAACTCCATTATCAATTACTTGTGTTTTGTTTGTTTTTTCATGTTCATTGTTTCCATTACATAGGCGTACTATAAGAATATATTGTAGTTTTATAGACAGAGACGTAAACCTCGCTAATACTTTAATATATTTCTTTTTTCTCAGACAAGACTCAGGAGTCAAATTGGATACATAACGTCATAGATTACTCATAGCCAGACAAACTGAACACTTTCATTTAAATAAACCGCTACTCTTCTGGCCTTCATTGGCCCCACAAATCAAACCTCGTAAAGAGTTTCTCCTTATACCGGCCTTACCATTCACAATTTAATGTAATCAGTGACATCTTCAACTTACAGCTGGCGTGTTACTAACAATATATATATTTAAGTTGCACCCACTCTCCGCCTCATCCCCGTCCCCGTCCCCACCCGCCCCCCCCCTCCCATCGCATAATCCGACACTCGACAAAAAAAAATACTTAGTAGTGACATACATGAAATACGTGAGAAATGAAAACAACTTAACATATGTTATATGTGCAATACCGCCATTCCAGTAATAAGTGTAATCGGGAGAAAAATAGCAATGGAAATAATACACTTTGGGAGTTTTGTTTAGTCTGACTATAAAAACCAATGTAACACAGAAAAATTATTCCCTATCTAGACTAATACTTTACCCCAATCTTTGCTGCAGTAAGTTAAGTCTAGACCCCTATGCCCTCTCCCCCTTTTAGACACCTTACCTGTTCCCTAACCTCACCCCCTCCCCCTCGCCATCCCCTTCAGAGAGATGCATTTGTATGTTTTTAGAGAGCCCATCAAATCCATCCCGTTTCTACCTTATAACATCATCACCGTTTTAGTACACACGGTAGGCCTAATCTCTTTCTACAATAGTTGTATGCACAGACGATTAATTAAAACAATTTATTTTCTAAAGTGAAATAAGTTAACAGTATATATGTCCCACTTGGAACTTCCATAAATACCTAATTAGCATAATGATAGATGACACGAGCCAAGGTTAAATATAATGAATAGAAAGATAAACGAGCAAGGCGTCTACTGTACACCTGGAATGTTGTAACTAAAACTGTCATACAACGTTACCATGGAAACCGACACTAAGTAGGTCAGTCCATGTCTAGCAGTGGCTGGGAATAATGCATCATTTTAGTCAATAGTTGTTAGATATATATAATAGCCATTCAGTGATATGTCATATGCCATGATGTTACAACGTGTTCTCATTGTGTAGTTATTCTCTGTTCACATATTTTAAATGAGCAAACTTGATTTCCTTGGTTGTTTGATACATCCCGCACTTGCTCCTTTCTCAAATTTAATAGAAGGAATATTTTATTTCCCTTTCGTCGATTTTTACCCTCCTCGTTGGTAAGGAAGTCTGCCTAATTGTATACAGTATTGAATAGCTCTTAATATAACTCACATATATAATATGTGAATACAAACATTGTTGGTTTTTAATTGCCTGGTTCCATGAAGAACATTTTGTTCTATAAAATTGAACCAACTTCACGTTGGAAATATTTGAGGTTTATACAATAGTTTCATAATTCCATTATTGCGTATAAAGCTAACAAATTATGCTCCATATAATACGTCATTACTTAAGCTGTGGAAAAGGAAAAAGGGTTACCCTTTATAACATAATATCAAGTGACTCTTAAACGTCTTCGACACTTACAGCGAAACGTAAGTACTAGGTGTTTTATAGTGGCATTATCATAATCAAATGTTGGTTGATTTAGTGTTTTCCATTACAACCAATAATCGTTTGGTTTTATTGTATTG
The DNA here is from genome assembly GCA_020650975.1 of Apostichopus californicus. Classification (NCBI taxonomy): domain Eukaryota; kingdom Metazoa; phylum Echinodermata; class Holothuroidea; order Aspidochirotida; family Stichopodidae; genus Apostichopus; species Apostichopus californicus. The sequence continues at coordinate 13,070 of JAIPMN010041979.1, forward strand.
AATATGCGAGATGGAGATGAAATATTGTTCGTGTTTAGCGGGGAAAAAATAATACGAAGGTTCATGCCGCCTCGTCAAATCTGACATATAGACATATATTTCTCAGCCATAAAATATCGAAACATAAACAAACACGAACAATTAAATAAAGCATAGGAGATTCTTTAAAGTTCGTTTTATGATATATTATATCTCTTTATCTTTAAATATCGAATTATATACTGCATTTTTTTATATCTGCACAGAAGAGTGAAGGTGGAATAAAATATTCCATCTAAGTGTAGCACTTAGCTTAAGGACTAAATATGTGCTGGTGACGCAACCACGAGATACATAAGATCAAGGGAAGCGGGGTTCAGTTCTGCGATGAGTCGCCTGCCTTTGTGAAGATATAAGACACAGTATACTAAAATGAGGACAAACGCAATGTTTTATCGTAATCCGCAGGTAAATATTGTTTATTCACCATAACGGTAAAAGTGAATTACGATATGCAAAATGATTGAAAATATATATTTATACAAATGAAGTTAAAACATAATTAACACAGTCATTATGGCCTAACACTAATGGCCTACTAATCTAATAACTCGGGAGCCACGCCCATCTCATCTAGTATAATGTAATATAATGGTTGGCCCCTCAGTCCACATATAGCGTCTACTAGTGGGAGTACATCATACGTCTCCGTGGTAACGCGGACCAGGCGTGGGGGCTCCGGCGTCTAACAATGCCGTCTAGGGGAACATCTAAAAGCACGGTCCTTCGATAGGGTGACAACTACACATCAACAATATTGGTATATGCTGTGTAGAAATTAATATAATTGATTTCTAATGAAACTGGTACAGTCTGGTACAGCCAGGTGCATGGCAGCTTGGAGTGTCTTGTTGAATGGTCATCATACATTGTCAACACAATACAAATAAACTAAACAAGGGGCAAGGGGATGAACGATCTCCCACAGTAATCAAACAATTACTAAGCCATTAAAATAAGTATGAAAATATGCGATAATACACAACAAAGATAATCAGTGACACAACAATAGTAAAATAGTATAAGCGAATGTCAACCTGATCACCTCATACAGAGTCAAATATATGGTACATCCCATCATACCTGGTCGGCATGACAACACGTAAACTAAAGTATTAAAATAAAGTGAACCTTTCGAGACGTAGACACTAATATGCAACTGGTCGCTAAACATACAACTACCTGCCTATGTTACTCATACAGCAATAACA
>JAIPMN010041981.1:0-15289 GCA_020650975.1 Apostichopus californicus
GGGGGGGGGGGGGTGGGGGGACCTGGCCTCAAAAAAACATTGTCAAATTTCAGCTTTAATTGTTATATCTTTAAGAAGGATAATCTAGAGAAAATATTATATTTGGCTGGTGAAAGATGAACACAGAGTCACAGTCCTGTCTGTCCCGTTAAAACAAAAATTAAAAATTAATTAATTTAAAAAAAATTGTGTAATGTTACTTAAATCAGTAACTTAGATCAGTATCTTAAATCAGTATCTTTATCAGTAACTTAAATCAGTACTAATGTTACTTATTCAGTATTGACTGTTGTGGAAGGTCAGTAACAAACAAACAAACAAACAAACAAACAAACAAACAAACAGTAAAACAAACAAAGAAGAAAGGAACTGTCATATTAAACTGACAAAGCTACTTTCAAAACTCAAACCTTAAAAAAAAAATTATAACGATTTTGTTTTTTAACCAAAATATCAAACAGTTAAGTACACTTGGTGAAGAATTATCGACAGTGTTGAAAGGAGAAGGTATAATAAATGAGCACACTACAAAAAAAGAAAAAAAAAAATATTGCTCACAACAAAACAAGTATATCGAAAAGCCATACTACAGGTAAACTCCCTGCAGGCATGAAGCGAAAGGCCATCACCAAAACTGAAAACAATTTTTTTGTCTTTTGGCTAAGTTTCATCTTTGGTGAAATTGTCACAGCATTTCAGCTTCTGATTACTATTATTATTATTATTAATTATTATTATTGTTTTGCTACTTTTGCATCTAAGGGCAAGGCCAACAACTGTATTGTTCTTTTCTTTCTTTCTTTTGTTGGGGGTGGGGGTGGGGTGGGGTGGGGTGGGGTGGGGGTGGGGTGGGGTGGGGGTGTTTAATAAGTAAATTGACTTGCCTCTTTTTCTGTGTGATATGGCTCTTATACCTCCTCAGAGGTATGAAAAGACTCAAATAAACTTAAAATGCAACTTTATAAACATCGGACTACACATGGTACACTTATTCAACCAATCTAAACACATTTGGGTAGATCATGTAAATATATATATATATTGGCTAGACTTGTTTCTTCCATTATAAAACAAAAATATCTATGACAGTTTTACTAGTAACAGAAAAAACAAATTTCTAAATAAAGAGGAATGCTTTACTCTGAGATATTACATGATCTATAATGAAAGTTTAGGAAAGCGTTTTATCATTGCCTGTCGAAATATCATGAAACCGATTTAAGTGTACCTGGCTAGCGTCGAAAGTATCGGTTTCCGTAGGGCTTTTGTGCAATACATATTCATGAGGTTGGAATGCGTCCACTTCTCCTTCAACGGTTGAACGAGACCTGTCGATATCGCAGCTCCCAGTTGAAACTGTTTAAAGGGAGAAAAAAGATAGGATGTAACAGTCGCTGAGGGACCTCGCAAAACGATGACCTCAAAAATTTAGATTCTTCTTGCCACAGTTCCCAATAATTTTGAAACAAAGATATTCGAAAAATCCAGACCTTTTCACGACCAAAACATAATCTTGCATTTTACTATGAAGCCTACACACTAATGATGAACTAATGTTAGGCTACCGTTGCTAAGCGTCACAGTCGTAACTCTTTGCAAAATGTATGCTTATTTCATATTTTTCGTGAGCCATGAACACCAAACATGACACGATGTAGCCATATCTTTTCACCAATGTTTTGATTTATGCCTTTCAATTCTTAGACATCTTAAAAACCATTCCTTGCCTAAGTCATAGAGAAAACAAGAATTGTTCGAATGAGGATTTTTCCTCCCTTATCCAGAATATACTTTCAAAATTTGAGGGCTTACAAAGACCTAGAAAAGCAGATTCCTCCCCCCCCCCTCTTCTCTACTTTTTCCAGACTTTTCCTGCTTTCCAAACCATGTGTGAACCTTGCCAGAAGTTTTCTAGTACCACTAAAATACAAATAACATAACTAGAATACAAATAAGTACCAACATCCTTGATACATAGCAGGGAGTGTCGAAAAGGAAAATGTACAAGAATAAGAAAAAATGCTGTTTACAGCCCACTATGCAGCCCACTATGACAATAAAACAGTTTGTGTCAAAATGTTAGACTGAAGGATCTGTTTGAATAGCATCTTTTACAAACTCATTACAAATCACATACCTTACAATAACATTTCGTATAATTGGTTAACAAAATTGATTTTTACCAAGAATAAGTCATATTTGCTATGTTATAAAATAACTTCTCTGAAATTGTTTATAAACAGAGCCAAGGTACTCACTTGCAAGTCAGATTGCTTTCTTAAAATAATTAACCTTTTTTTTTGGGGGGGGGTGGGGTTCACATTAATTGGGTTAAACATTTTGAAACAAAAGGCAAAGAAACCTTTGGCTTGAACATTATTCGAAAAAAGGGATCTTAGGAATACTTTAGATGATTTCCAAGTATTTTTTTTCCTTCTTTCTTTGCTTCTTTCTTTCTTTTTCGGTTGTTCGTTGAAAATTGATCTTCCAGGACCTAACAAAAGATGATACTTACATCTCGGAATGCTTCGTAAATCGATCTGAAGGGCAACTGCTTCTCGTTGTGATAGACTCCTCTGTTCCCGTGGATCACGCTGATCCCCTCCGTCTCGATCCGTCCGCAGTTATTCCCGTACATACAGTGATCCGGTCTGTAGTTCCACTCGCATGGATATTCAAAGACTTTATCTGATCACAAAAAACGAAGAAACTTGCATGTAAAAATAGTCACATGAGCAACATATTTAAATACAAAATTACAAAATTACAAGATTACAAGATTACAAGATTACAAGATTAAAAGATTAAACAATTAAAAAATTAAAAATTTTTTAATAACTGTTGATTACATTAAGTTAGATTCCTCCTCACCTGGATGGAAATAGAAGATGACATTGATAAGATCCTGATCGCCCCAGGTAATCTTGTACCTGTACTGCCTGTAAAACGGTATGATTCGATTGGTCCATCTGAAGTCCCTCATCCGGGTCAGGTTCATGAGCATGACGCCGGAGTTCAGGCCCGTCTTGCCGTAATATGGGTGCCTCGCGAATCGGTTGTACCAACCGATGTTCGGGACCTCGTGCTCGGGTGCGAGGCCGGCTAGCTGGGTCGAATTAAATTTCGGGAAGAACTGCCAAATTCTCTCCAGGGGTCTGATGAATAAAATATCCGTATCTATGTAGAGCAGGGAATCGACCTTCGGAAGCAGATCCTTTGAGGAGAGAAAGGAGGATAATTTGTAATGTGACTAAATATTAACAGTTAGGACAATAGCTACGTACTAAGCTTGACAGTACAATAAAAAAACATACCAGAGTTGCCAAAAAAAATAATAATAATCATAAAATGAAATATATTATAAAAAAGATAAAAAATGTTTCCAAACCCGTAACAAATTGAAATACCAAAGTTGATTAAAGCTGAACCTACACAATTTTTATTTTTTATTTATTTTTATTATTTTTTTTTTTTGGGGGTCGCTCATTGCAACAGTACAACTTTGATTCTACTGTAAAGGAACATTTGTTGATTTTTGCTGAAGCATGCAGTAAGTTTTTTGTTTGTTTTTATTTTCTTTCAAACCTTTTAAGTATTATAAAAAAAAGCATATTTTGCCTCCTGACAGTCTCCTTTCTTTGAAGATCTTCAAAATCAAAGTCGATAAATCAATGAATGAATTTTACTATTTAAACTTTGATCCAACTGCAGTCATGACGAGAATGCCCTGAGGGGTCAGCCAGCTACAACCTTGGGGACCGGGGTCGGTTAGAGTGCCTGGGAAAATACGGTGGGGCATCGGAGTTTTTATTTGATAAAGTAAAGTGCATTCTCTTTTACATAACCAACAAAATAAGACAGAAATATTTGAAATATTTGAAATACGAAACAGTGACGTAACTAACTCAGAGACCCACCCGACCTGGCTCTGGGCACCCCCGACTCACCGGTAAGAATAACCTCTGAGTAGCGCACAACTTAAACACCTTCTTCCACTCGTCTTTGTTCTCTCCCGATGGGAACGTGATCGGGTAGACGTACTCCGTGAAACGCCCCTTGAAGGACTCGGGCCAACCGTTTAACTGAAACGACAGAGAGACATGATATACAGTATAGTCATTATAGTCATTATAGTGTAGTCTAGTCTAGTCTAGTCTAGTCTAGTCTAGTCTAGTCTAGTATAGTCTAGTCTAGTCTAGTCTAGTATCGTATCGTATCGTATCGTATCGTATAGTATACACGTAATGAATGGTTATGAGTGCAAGAGTGCAAATATTTCATGAGTTGAAAGATGGAATGTTCCATTCAACGAGGCGCAGCCGAGTTGAATGGAACAAATTACATCTTTCAAATTTGGATATAATTGGATGTAAAATGCACTCATGCAACAGATTGTTTTGAACAGACAGGAGCTCTCTTACCATTGAAAAAAGTGCTATCAAAAAAGTAAAACCCATGGTTCTATTTCATAGAGTGCAATAGAGCGGATTTTGCATGCAATCGTCGAGCAATTGACCAATCAAATGGCCGGAATATAATTAGGTGTATAATATAGTATAGTACTGTATATAATATAGTCATATACAGTATACAGTATATAAAGTATAGTCAGGGGCATTTGTATACATACATCAGTCGCACAAAGTAACAGTACATGAACAGGTTAACTGCTTTCAAAACACAGTAAACATGGATCGCCAACCAGACATCTTAATGACAACTCGGTGTTTTAATGTTCGTCGTGTGAAAGTTCCTCTCCATGCTGACGGAAATGGAAATGTCTTGACTGGAAAAGGTTTGACTTCCATGACAGGTAGGTAAACAGCATACAACGGCATTTGTGTGTGTGTGCATTTGTTTTGTATTCTGACCGAGGACTTGATTAAAAGAATTCCAGGTCCTCGGTTGTGGTTTCTAAAGAATCACCACGTCTTCGGAAGAATTCTATTGTATGGGGTATTGTCAAGGTTAGGGTACGTGGATTTGAACAATGGAAAATACAATGGGGTCCTCGGTCTGAATGTAATACAAACATGTATGTGTTTGTGTGTGTGTATGATGAATATGAATGTACAGTAAATTACCAATACGACAAAGAGCCTGCATCTGATCGATTGAAGCTGTGAGGTGTGTGGGATTATTCTCTAGGGATTGGTTGGGGGGGTGTTTGGGTAGGGTAGGGTGGGGCGAGGGTGGAAGGAGGAGGAGAAGACATGTTATTTGAATCCATGAAACACTGTAAACAACTGTTTATGTCCATTCATGTGTGTAGGAGAAGAGGGAAAATCATGACTGATCAGAGATGCTTTGGAAGACTGGCCACTTTACATATCTTCTCTCTTATTTTAATCCCAAACGACCCGATGTGATTTCCTGGATGGCTAGCTAGGTGGATGCCATCCTGGCCCGGCCTAAGTACAGTAGGTTAACCAATTCTCATAATTAATTCAATATTCACAATCCATAAGTCTGTCACCCCCTTTTCCTTTTTTTTTTTTTTAAATCAGTTCCACTTTTGAAAGAGTTAAAGAAATGACTTATGCCCCCTCCCCCCCAAAAAAAAAACTATTACAAAACAAAGAATAATTAAATAAACAATGGCAGGTACCATTATTATTCCTCATTCCGCAAACTCCGATGGCCAAATCTTGTAAATTGAGAAATATTTTGAATATTTAAAAAAAAAAAATCTCACCAGATCTCTTATTCCCTCTTGTAAGTCCTCCTCCGCGAAAATGTGAAAGACTAGACAAGTCTTGGTGAGGACAGCTGCTGACTTCAGCATGATCAAGGTCTCCTCCGTCCGGTCACCGCAGACGACCACCGATAGATGAATGCTGCAGGGACGTCAAAAAAACATCTACACGTTGTAAAGAGAGCTTCCTCTCGCAAAACATGCGCATTACAACTCCTCCGGAACATAGAAATGGCAAGGTTTATTATGCTCCGTGGACACTAAAGTCACGTCATGTTCAAGATTTATTTTAAATGTGCCGAGAAATACTGTTTTTTACGGCAATTCTATTGATTTTTCTGGACGGAGGTACAGTACAGTATACTACAATGTCCAACAGCAACAGCCAGTTGGGACAATTTCATATCATGCTTCAAAGCACGAGAACTGACAGTACAAACAGTTTCGAACCTTAATCTGATTCTAAAGATAATACCACTCTATACTGTGTGCCCATGTCATGCTTTAAAAGCACTCGTACTGACAGTACAAACAGTTCCTAACCTTTATCTGATTCTAATGCTAATACCTCACCATACTGTCCGCCCATATCATGCTTTAAAGCACTCGTACTGACAGTACAAACAGTTCCTAACCTTTATCTAATTCTAATACTTATACCACTCTATACTGTTCTCTCATATCATGCTTCAAAGCACTGGTACTGACAGTACAAACAGTTCCTAACCTTTATCTGATTCTAATGCTAATACCTCACCATACTGTCCGCCCATATCATGCTTCAAAGCACTCGCACTGACAGTACAAACAGTTCCTAAACTTTATCTAATTCTAATACTTACTGTATACCACTCTATACTGTTCTCTCAAATCATGCTTCAAAGCACTCATACTGACAGTTCCTAACCTCTATCTGATTCTAATGCTAATACCTCTCCATACTGTCCCCTCATACCATGTTTCAAAGCACTCGTACTGACAGTACAAATAGTTCCTAACCTTTATCTGATTCTAATGCTCATACCACTGTATACTGCTCTCTCACAACAAGCTTCAAAGCACTCGTACTGACAGTACAACAGTTCCTAACCTTAATCTGATTCTAAGGCATAATACCTTTCTATACTGTCCTCCAATATCATGATTTAAAGCACTCGAACTGACAGTACAAACAGTTCCGATCCTTTATCTGATCATAGAAACATGATACTCATACTGCTCATGCTGACACTACGAGTGCTCTGTTAAAAGTTTTTAAGCAAAATGAAAAATTCTGGGGATGATACGGATTGCCTCTTGAGGCGTTCTCGCGAGTTGACGTTTCCCATAATATGAAATTTACGTTTTAAAAACAAACATTTACCATTCTCTATGAGATCGGAGTTCCTTCCCAAAGACATCAACGACAGGCTCGACACCGACCGCCTCGAGGGGATCCGGTTCTGGAAGAATCTCGATTGGTTCCCCGGCGTAATGGACATTTTGTCTGTTCACTTTTGCCTTAGCTTCATCAAGTCTTTGCTGATTGGCTGCTGACAGAGCTGGAGGGTGTGGCTTAGCTATCTCTTCTCTCTGATTGGTTGCTTCATCTTGATTGACATGTTGTGGTCCTCCCTGATTGGCTGGAGGAGAATCAGCTGGTTCCCCAGCATAATGGACATTTTGTCTGTTCGCGTTTGCCTTAGCTGCCTCAAGTCTTTGCTGATTGGCTGCTGACAGACCTGGAGGGTGTGGCTTAGCTATCTCTTCTCTCTGATTTGTTGCTTCATCTTGATTGACTTGTTGTGGTCCTCCCTGATTGGCTGGAGGAGAGTCAGCTGGCTTGGAATTTACATGGTGGTGGCTCTTATTGTCTGGCTGGTTCGGAATGGTCTTTTGCAATGGTTGAGCCTCTCGAGCTGAGAATTTCACTGGTACATCCTACAAGCAAGCCATATAAGAAAAGTTTCATGGATCATCTGCTATGGCAATGAAATAACAGAAAATGATCAAAGGTTGTTCAAGTGTAGCCTACAGTAATTCTATATTCTCCATAACTTCTGGAGATTTCCAAGAAACATTTACAAGACGTAAAGTGCTGGCCAACTTTGTGAACTGCTAAAAATTTGTGTTTGCACACACAGAACTGTGCAGAGCTTACCGTGCTACGTAAAGTCCCTCACATTTGACTAGTTAACATATACTAAACTTAAAAGTATTACAAAAGTAAGACCTCTCAAGTTAAATAATGGGGTGGGGTAGAGTGGGGGTTGGGGGAGGGTGGAAGGAGGAGGAGAAGACATGTTATTTGAATCCATGCGATACTGTGAACAATTGTCTATGACTATTCATGCATGTAGGAGAAGACGGAAAAATCATGACTGATCAGAGCTGCTTTGAAAGACTGGCCACTTTACATATAGTACCATAAATCATCACTCTTATTTGAATCCCAAATTGAACCAATTTGATCACATTTGACTAGTTAACATATACTAAACTTAAAAGTATTACAAAGGTAAGACCTCTATCTAGTTAAATGATAACTGAAACACACACAAAAAAAGAAAACTGAACTGTAAGACAGTGTAAGAGTCATTGTTGACATTCTGTGTAGCATCTTTACGGGTTTACGAATTCTGTGCTTTCGTAAATACTGGAAAATGGTATGAGCACTTCGGTGTATAAAAACTGGTAGACATACATGTGCATAAAATTTGCATTTGTCTAGTTTTGATTTGTAGAATTTGGCGGTGCGATACCGGGAAAATGTTATTCCCAGTCAGATATACGTACAACTACTCTATGACTCTTGGCATTTTAATAACATACCTAGGGAGGGTGTCCTGGTCAAGTGGTTAAGGCAGTGGGCTTGTGATCTAAGGATTACAGGTTCGAGCCCTGGCCAGATCATTGCGTTGTGTCCTTGGGCAAGGCACTTTATCTCCATTGCCTCTCTTCACCCAGGTGTATAAATGGGGACTTGCAAGACTTGTAAATATAGTTGCGTACGCCGGTTTGTGGCTGCACCCTATGGGAAGTCCCCCAGGGGACACGTGGCTGTGGTGCACTGTGGTGCCCCAGGAGAGATTGTTTGAATTGTGCACACTTTGGTGTGTAGGTGTGACAAGTTACCAATGACCAGGGTTAAATACAGCGCGCGAGACTTTATTGTAAGTTGCGCTATATAAGAACTGAGAATTATTATTATTACATTTTAATAACATACCTGTTGATGATTGTCTTGAGACTTGTGTCTCGGTTTCAGAGTGATCGGTTTGGGAAAGTTCCTTCCTTCTTCAACTTTTTGATTGCCATTGTTCAATACCTCCCTCTCTTGTAACTGACCCTCTCCCATCCCCCTCTTCGCGAGTTCTTCGTTAGCTTCCTGGAGGATTTTAGCTTTAATGTCTAACTCCTCGATCACCTGCAGATAATCTGGCTCCACCTCAGCTTTCTTGGCAGACCTGTTACTAGATTGACGCCGTCGACCGTCCGAGAGGTCTGAGGGCCTAGAGAGTTCCCTCCATTCGTAGGGCTTCATTTCGCGTTGCACAGAGATCCGACCTATGTGAAAGCCCAACAGGACCGCGGCGGTTATGAACGTAACGCCCACGCATATCAGCCTCGTTTTGGTCTTCATTTTACCGAGAAAGACGAAGGGTAGAAGGAGAGCCAGTTCTGGATACATTTGTGATTCTAGTTTATTGGTCAGCTAACATGACTGAGCTACCGAAAATTTACAGTAACTCCTACCGACAACGAAAAAAAGAAAAACAAATGGGAAAAAAAACTTAAAAACTGCAAAATAGTTTTCTGCAATGAGGTATAATGTCCAGCAAATCCTCTCTTGATAATTATTCCACTTCGTTCAGCCAGTTAGCCAATTTCTGGCTTTGAAAATTTAAAAATGTAACAGGCTTGAAAAGTGAAGACTGCTCCATCCCAATTAAAGGCCTTGAATCACACATGTGTTGAATATATAGCAGAAACAGCTGCCAGTTAGTGCTTTACAATATTCTGAAAAAGAAAGAAAAAAAGCACAACATTTTGAAAAGGCAGATCGAATCTTTTATCGTTGAACCTTTTTCTCTACAAAGTAGCATGGTTTCTGTGTACAAATATTGCTAAACATCTTTTGCATAATTTTGCATAATTTTGCATAGCATTTTAAGACTACATAGATGCCACATAAATTACTTACTTTACCACCTAGGGCCCAGTAGCAGAATGAAAACCAGAATACAAAAATGCATTGTAATGTATAGTGAGGGTGGACAACATAATTTGATCTTAAGGCCAAACAATAAATTCACAACGACACAGGGCTGTCCTGAAATGACCATTGCCCTAAACAACAGGCTCCTTGTACTAAATGTGATAGATACATCAAAATACTAAATATGACATCTGTCCTAGTTGAAATATTGCATAAAACATGTTTTTCACAATATGACCCCTGGTAGCAGAATGAAACAAAGTAGCACGCCCTAACTATGGTCAACTGGTGGCCAGCAAATTTTAGATATTTCGGGTCATAACTATTGGCACGCAAGCTGAAATGAAAACAGCATTGTGCAATGTGCACTTACTATGAACTTGGGTGTTTCTTAAAGCCAGGCGTGCAGTCCATTATCATAGTACTTAGGAAGATGTAATTGGCTTTAATAATAATATACTGTACCTAGGAACACCAATCAACTGATACAACTCATTGTACCATGGCAGGAATATTTCTGCGGTTACCCAAATCATGACTACTGCACTGTATTAGCAAGTGTGTGTTTTTTCAACCATTTTCTTGAGCTGTTTCAGCTAACTGTGCTGGACACACAGCCCCAAAAATATTTGACATTTACTGTATCTAAGATTCATTCACATTCACAACACCTGTTTAGAACCAGCTTTTACAGAACCTCCCTACCATTAAACAACACAATCTAGTCCTAGCTGTCTATGAAAATGTGTAGGCCTAGGCTACTGAGTATCGCGTAAGATTACCGAATTCCTGACCACATGCTTTCCATTCAGAAATCCTTTTCTTGAATGGGTACTGCATTCATAGTCCACTTTCTGTAATTTGTGAAGTTTGGATCATCACATGTTGTGCAGAATAGAAGGCTCTTGAGAACTTCCAATCTTACCCTTCCAGACTGATCATGAGTTGAAAGAGCTAATCATCAGATTTTGAGCTACAAATATGGAATTGCTCCACAATACAATGGCAATTGAATTAAAACCTGTGTTGCAATCGCAAAACTAGTCCATACACAAACTCAACCTGGCTTCACACTACCGCAAAGTCGTATGTACACGTAATATTACTCTATACAGTACGTCGTTGAGCCTACTCATGCATTTAACTAAAATGCTCTGATGGAGAGCGATATATACAAACCTGTTGTTGATGGTTGCAGTTCTGGAAAATTCATAAGGCGATATGAAAAACAGGAAATTTAATATGAATAAGATGGAACGTCGCCTTCTTGCAACATCATTACACAGCTGTGCGATGCATTATGATGTGTAAATAACAGCCGGAATATGTGAATCTGTTTACTTCGTACTGTTTGGACAATCTGTTCGTTAGTTGACTTTTAGTCATAGAAATGCATAGAAATTTACGGTTTGACCAGATTTGTATCACCATTATGGCTAGTGAACAATTCTGACCAGAATGCAAAAATGCATTGTGGTTTCGATCATGTAACATGAGCAGGTTTCTTCATGAATTTGACGTAATGCTTAGTACAACATACTCGATCTTAGTAATACAGTGAAAAGCAATGTGTGATGTGACAAACAATAAATGCACAATGACACAGGCTGTCCTGAAATGACCATTGACCTCAACAACAGGCTTCTTGTACTAAATGTGATACATCAACATACTACATATGACATCTGCCCTTGTTGAAATATTGTCTAAAACATGGTTTTCACAATTTGACCCCTGGTGAACTCAAAGCCATGGACCTCCGACCACAACATTAGGCTTCTTGTACTCAATATGGTACAATTACATGCCAAATATGCGATCTGTCCAAGCCTCACTTGCCATCATGTTTAGGAAGGTGCATTGGTGAAGAGACAGGTAAGAGGGGAGTGAAGTAAATGGTTGTCGTTTGTTGATTTCAAATGATCTTTTTTACCTCATTTGACCTCCACCAAAATCAATAGGCTTATTTTACTCAATGTTATACACCTTCATACCGAGTATGAGATCTGCCCAATTAAGCTTCCAATATTGCGATATCTTGTTTACAAGGTTTTCACAATTTGACCTCTGTTGACCCCAAATGACCTTTGACATCCACCAGAAACATTAGGCTTCTTTTACTCAATGTGGTACTTCTTCACACCAAATATGAGTTCTGCCGAAGGTTCCCTTCTTGAGATATCGTGTTCAGAAGGTATTCATTATTTATTACAGATTATCATCGAAACCACAAAGGCGTGAAAACCAGGGATCGCACATAAGCTGCCGACTGACAGAAAGACAACAAAACGAGAGGACAATCAACGGAATTGCATATCTCAGCAAACACTGATGTGAAAAGAACAAATTTATTATTAGATGTTGATAATAATAATATGATAATAATCAGCAGTTATTTTTACGACGCTTAAGCGACCACGAATGTGGGAGAAACCAGCAACAGCTTATGGATTACAACTTACACGTGGCGGGGTGGCTTCCAGTTCAACATTTTTAACTCAAATTTGGGAATTTTTTTCAATTTAGAAAGTCATTTTCAGATTGGAAAACCGTAGATTGCTCTTGGATGAAAAACCCACCTTACTATGACACGGCCGGATTTCGAACCCGGAACCTCCCGATTGCTAAGCATCATTGCTTCAAATGCCACCGCCTTTATCCACTCAGCCACATGTACTATATGGCAATTTACCGTTTTTTGTATTTAACATGTCTACATACTTTTGTGAACCCTACACTGAACAAAACTATGCTGGGAGTCCTCAGTGCTAAAATTATTGTGAAATTTTCCTCTTTTCTGTTGGTCCATTTTATTATAAACTTTTAACACTAGGAAGATTACAGTGACCACGTACTCTTTGTCAATCAGTGAAAAGGTAATAATACAAAGACTAGGCCGACTTTTTCTTATTGCGCGCTTCGACGCACGGAACAGACCTAGGCTACGCGCCTATAGGCATAATGCAGTATATATATCGCGCGTACTCATGCAGTAGTTCACAATTGGCTAGACCCGGAAGTACGTGAAGGTGAACAAAAATGTGACTTTCCATTTTCTTTTTGAACGCGTTATCATCGCGTCGCGCATTACCGCAATTCTAACCCGGTGTGGCACGTAGACATTTTCTGGAAATTACAAGGCCCGTCAACTAAGCCAGATTTTCACACATAACTGGACCGGGCCCGGCAGATTATTGTACTTTGTAGCCTAGTTGAATTAATCATTTTTAATCAATAAACAAAACAAGATATGAACAGAATGTTCTTTTTAAATGGAAGCATCGGAATAATATTTTAAAACAAGACAACAGGTCGGAGTGAGAAACAACTAAAACAGGAAAGCGACGAAGACAAGCAAAGCAAGAAAAAATTTCCACGCTTACAATAATCAAGAAAGCCAACTTTCCAAATGAGGAGGGGTGAGGTGTAATTACATGAGACCCAAAATGGAAGTTTTTTATCGCCTTTATAAGATAAACAGAAAAAGGCGTTGCCGCTAAATTAGCCTAAAAGTGATCAACCCGACGGCCATTTCTGGAACTGTGCCAAACAGCGTCACATGACCCCGTGCCATGGTAACGCCCCTGCAAGCTTGGTATCGATTTCCCACCGTTGCATACGAGGTAGGCTACTCGTAAAATCCAGGAAAATCCAATATTATCTATATATGGACATTTTGAGCGAACTATATAGGCAGCTCACGTACTATAGCATGACACCAAATTTTATGTATTTTCTTGCTACAATGGTCATCCTTTAAAATATAAAAAAAATTGGCACAAAATTAAGTTTTGGCCTAGATCGAAAAACAATGTGGAATGACCTTTTAAACAATTGAGACACGTCGACGTAAGTCTATAAAAATACACCATTAGTTCAGTTCATTAGATGTATGACAAGCCCTATCAAGGAAAACGTAAAGAGTTTAGGCCAGACATTAGATATGTTTACAGTGCACTGCAATTTTGTCAAGGACAAATTGTCCTGAAGGTACAACCAAAGCGTACCGTTCTGTTCATATGAAGGTAAACGAACTTAGTTGATTGATTCATTAGAATTTAGAAAACAGTGCGATTGATATTAAAATAATCTAGCCCTGCACTGAATAGCCGGCGTTATAAATTTTAGTACAGAGATTTTACAACAAAATTTATCTGGCCAAAAAAAAAAAAAACGGTGAAAAGTAACATCATCCACTAATACTAAATTTATTCTTTCTTTTTAATTCTCAAGATCAAAATTCTGAGTTCAGTCACCACTTAAGGGGTTAAGTTAACCTTAAAGTGCTGATTATATTAATCGGAAAGGACTTTTGAAGGTAAACTGATGGAGTGGATCTGCTTATGTAATAGATGGCGCAATGCCTAATCGCATGTTAGCTAGAAAATAACTACATGTGATACTCCTGTACTTGCAAGCGTTCTGTTCCCTGCATACACGTACCGTAAATGTCGATATTTTTCTCCAGCTACAACCCCCCCCCCCCTCACCCCTCCTCAATCGCCCTCTGTGTGTCATATGTGAAGAACCCGCAAATATCCACTGCTTATCAGGGGTGGATTTACTATAGTAGTGGGTCTTCGGAGGAGGGGATGCCAGGCCCAATACACCCAATGATGTATTTCCAGTCATGTAGCTAATGCTGATGTTGAGAAATCGGATTTAAGTCGTTCACTTGACTGCAATTGCGGGCCCGTTTTCCACGGGGATGGGCAATACATCTCCCCCCAAATTTCGATTATGCCTACTACCCCCCCCCCCTTTTCAAATCTATGGTTTCAGTAATGGACCTCTATGCATGGTGGATCCATGCAAATGCCACCCTCAAACAAAAATTCTGCCCCTTCAAATGTGCGTATATGGCACAATACCTTTTTATTTTATTTTTCCCTGAGTACTACCCAGTGTTCGCATTAGGACGTGCGATTGCGGGATTCCCACAATTTATCTAGAGGGTCCCGAAAAATATTTTCTCTTGGAGGGGAGGGGAGGGGGGGGGAGTTTCCCGTAACAATTTCTCGTACATCCCCCAACTTGCACCATGATTGTAGTTAAAAGACTTCAGGCAAGAACAATTTATATTATAAAGTTTTGTCGATGTTATGTAATGAGTAATGTGATTGGTCGAATCTTTCCAAAAAGAAAACACGGCCTTCGTTAGTGCTGCACTGCACATTGTGTATTGGTCGCAATGGTCGACTATGTGTATACTGCACTGTATATAGCACATGTGCGCTAAATCTCTGTATGGGAATATCAACTACATCAACTACTAACATCATCAGAGTCAATCCTGGGGGGGGGGGGGGGGGGGGGGGGGGGGGGGGGGGGGGGGGGGGGGGGGGGGGGGGGGGGGGGGGGGGGGGGGGGGGGGGGGGGGGGGGGGGGGGGGGGGG
>JAIPMN010041990.1:0-13194 GCA_020650975.1 Apostichopus californicus
TATGTAACATAACAAAACATTGATCAATAATACAGCATATGCATTGGTTTTTCAACTACCTATCCTTGCTGAGCAGCTCGAGCGACATGCAACCAACTTAATTGATCCCTGTAGGGTATTGGGAGAGAATGGTAGATAAAAATCGCCTGGCACCTGCTTATTTTTACTCCTTGCCGACTGATTAATTTCAATATACCAGTATCCAATTTGAATTCTTAAAGATAAGACCTACCAGCAAACAATTCCTTGGCTTGTTCCAAGGTCTTTGGATATCCATCCAGAATGAATCCTTGGTTCTGACAAGGCATAGAGTGCAGTTTGTCACGGTAGAAGCGGATGATATATTGGTTTTCAATCCTCCCTTTGGGAAAAAAAAACAAAGGACAAATATTATAATTCGGTCAAACATTTTTTTTTTCATTTTCTCAATTTAAAGGTTTTTTCCCCCCTTCTTTTATTTATCTTGCTTCATTTATACTGGACTGTGGTCTATTAGAATGTATAATGAAAGTGTTTTAAAACACACATGCATATCACAATCAAAAATGTACTATACAATCCACATATGCTTGTAATTAATGTGTTACTTATGTATTAGGATTACAACCACCTTGGAATATGTGGTCGACAGTCGTAGTCATCATATTATCAAAATTCAAATTTACTTTACTACGTTCATTTAGTAATCCTCATTGGTTCTGTCTCACCTTAAATGAAGCATAATACACGAGCCATATCAAAGGCAGTTGCTTAGATTTGGTTGTGACAAATTTCTGCTACCACATCTACATTGGCCACAAGGATCACACAAACTTATTTGATGTCATTTGCTCCCATTTTCAAAACTTATCCAGTATACACTTTTTCATATGTCAGTGTTGTATATATTAGAAGTTGTTGACACAACATGACCAGAGAGAAAGTTTTAAAGAGGAGGAAGGGCTCTTACAATAGCAACACATCCAATGTGGTCTTCAATGATTACACTTTTACAGAGGAGGAGGGGTTCTTTAACAGAGGGGTTCTTTTACAGAGGAGGAGGGGTACCTTTCACAGAGGAGGAGGGGTTCTTACAATAGCAACCCAAGCAATGTGGTCTTCAATGATTACTATTGATTCCATTCACTTTTACAGAGGAGGAAGGGTTCTTTTACAGAGGAGAAGGGGTTCCTTTACAGAGGAGGAGGGGTTCTTACAATAGCATCCCAACCAATGTGGTCTTCAATGATTACTATTGATTCCATTAACTTTTACAGAGGAGGAGGGGTTCTTTAACAGAGGGGTTCATTTACAGAGGAGGAAGGGTTCCATTACAGAGGAGGAAGGGCTCTCACAATAGCAACACATCCAATGTTGGTCTTCAATGATTACTATCGATTCCATTACTTTTACAGAGGAGGGGTTCTATAACAGAGGGGTTCATTTACAGAGGAGGAAGGGTTCCATTACAGAGGAGGAAGGGCTCTCACAATAGCAACACATCCAATGTTGGTCTTCAATGATTACTATCGATTCCATTCACTTTTACAGAGGAGGAGGGGTTCTTTTACAGAAGAGGAGGGGTTCTTTTACAGAGGAGAAGGGGTTCTTTAACAGAGGAGAAGGGGTTCCTTTACAGAGGAGGGTTTCTAACAATATCAACCCGACCAATGTGGTCATCTTAAATGCTTTTACCATTGTTTGATTCTTTGCTTTCATTGATAGAATCTAAAAGTTCTTGATCCTCCTGAGCTTTCCCATCATCGTCTTCATTCTCATCTGCATCTGCTCGTGCGGCACTCTTCTCCTGTAGGAAAAAAACATTCAACAAATGACCCTGTTTTGTCCTCATAACAAACGTTTTTGTCCTCAAAAACCATGGTTTTAATTTGTTTATTCCAGTTATGATTATATTTTTCTTTGTTAAGTTTAACACATTGCTATATACAGAAAGGAGGAAACAACAAGTGTAAATGTAAAATGAAATCACCTAAAATCCCAAAGTAACTATAACGGTTCAAAAAACAATTGTGAAATTGAACTGAATAGCTAAGTTTAATAATTAATAGATAAACAACTACAAGAAAATACAGATAAAGAGTACTTCTCTCCCGATCCTTTGATAGGAAGCAAGCATTACAACAACTACAACGTTCTGTGACACTTTTTAAGCTGTGGTCCCGGTAACATCACCGACACCTTGCAGAAACAACCATCACTGACTGCTTTTAATCTTTTTTTCAGTTTCTGTATAAACAACAGCTATAGAAATGACTGGTCACTTGTAAATTACTGAGAGAGGAGTATAAAGCTTCTAAACTTACCAGATTTGCGATAGCTTCATCGATCACATCTTTGATCTTGATGTGATGTAATTTATAGTGCTTACAAAGAGCAGCAACAATGGAGGACTTCCCTGATGCTGGTGGACCAAGAACACAAGCTCTCATAGGCTGATTTGTAAAAGTAAGATGAAGATACAGTCAAAAATAGAAAAAAAACATAAAAAAAACATAAAAAAAACATAGAAAAAACATATATAAAAACATATATATTATCAGCACTGTGGGTTTCTTTATGATCACCTTTCAGGACAGACTATCCTTCATTGGTTATAGATTAAAGCAGTGACATGTGATGTACATGAAAACAAATATTACTTTATTGTGCTTTGTATGGGTAGATGTTTGCCTACAGTGTAGAAATCAGGGTGGGGTTACATCTACTGTTTCAAGCAACAGAGCTCTGATATATCTTGTACCTGCTGTTTTAAAGTTATTATGCCATATTTGTTATGTTATAATAAAGTTTGAAAGAGGGAATATATTTCTGACCAAACAGTGTTAATTATCTGAAGACTGATCACGATGGAAGTTTGAAAAAATATAATTTCTCTCAGATGACTTAAGACAAGGCAAGCAAATCTCTATCTGATCACTAAAACCTTTTCATCCCAATTTTTATTTTCTTAATGAGAAAACAACTAAACGTCACGATAAAATTTGTAATTTCATTAACTTTCTCTTTCTCCATGCAGATTTGCTTGAAAGACAAAAATGCACAGCTGTGGTCAAACTTTTGACTCTTATGTTACTGTCTTCATCAGAGTATTTTACCTCATAGACATATTTAATTAATTAACCTGCTTCATTATCTAAGAATTAACTTGGATGAGAAGAGCCTCTCTGAAAATAACTTCTAGTAAAGTAGGAAAGTGAAGACAACGTAAGATATTAACAACTTTTAAACTTTTTCCCATAACTATTGCAAATTTCAGACCAGCCTCATTTCATTTTATGTAACATCTTAATAATTGGTTTTGCTACATAAGCTAATCTATGATTATCACGTATGTCCCCGACAGTGGTAAAACACTATGCAAAACAAATACAGTAAGAAAATAACAGCTTCTTGTAGAGAACAGATAAACATCAAAGACAGCTTAATAATTTATTCAATCAACTCAAAATGGTTTAACTACAAAATACTATGTTGTATCCTACATGCTCACCAAAAGTCCTCTAGCTTTCTTGTATTCCTTGATCACCTCTGGAATATTATCCACAACACCCTGCTCAGCGATCCATCTTATGTTCATATTCTCTTTGATGTACACACCGTCCATCCTCAGGTTCACAAGCAACATGTCAAATTCTGGTTGCTGTTGAAATCAAATTAACACAGACAAAGTTAAAAATTATGTGAAAGGTATTCTATAATCTTGACCTTAAATTTTAGGAGAGAAATTGACAGTGAATGAGTCTGAAGTTGGAGTCAGTTATCTCATTTATCTCTGAATTCCATCTTGTTTTATTTTATTTCCTCGCTCATGTATGATTACGCTCATAAAGTCATAGAATAAATCTCAGCAATACACTGATGGTACTAATGACACAGGAAAATTCTTGTTTCTATCATTCTTACAACTTTATTCCTAATTCACAGATTTGTTGTTGTATTTTTCTAATGAAATAATAGGTCATGATTGGATTCAAATTACAAGGTGAAGACATATCTCATTGACTTAAATGGATATTCCTATAGCAGTCAATGTGACACTTTTATGTACAGGAACTAATATTACATAATGTTAGCTGGAACCCCCATCCCTATATCTTACCCCTCACTCAAGATATGTAAGAGTGAATAGAGCTATATTAACTGTTTAAACCCTTGATTCCTCTCTGGAGTAGATCACCATCTGTGGTCTGTGTGATTTCATCATGACAAAAGTTCCTTTCAAGCTTTACTTTTGCATTATAATCTTTTTCTTGATTTATCCGTGAAATCTGATATATCTGGAATGCTTGCTTACTGTAGCAGTTTCTACACATTTAAAATTTCATCAAATGCAACTTTCCTGTAGAAATATTATTTTTGTAAGTGAGTAAAATATTCCACAGAAAACAGAACATTTTTAGATGAGCATCATTGACTGTTGCTACCAGATGCATTCACAAAGAACTATTAAATTTGAAAAATTCATACTTTCCTCATAAAAATCGCTATGTGTTTCTGGTTTTGACCTAAATGATGCAGCAAATGTATGCAGTATTATCAAGTTATCAACTTCAGCCACCCAAATATCACTTTAAAAAAAAAACAAACCAAACAAACAAACAAGCAAACAAACAAACTCACTGATAAACTTTTACTGAGCAGGGCATCTTCTTTGGTGATGTGATCCACTTTACCATTTCCTACATTCTGACTGACGGCCTGCAAGAGCAAAGACAATGAGCATGTCAAATGAAATATTTGCATAATTAACAAAGTAGGCGAGTGCCATGGATGTGAAGTGTGGGATATCCATACTTAGTTCTATCCTTTACAGTAAAACTTGGAAACACAAGATATGTACACAACCAACTGGAGAGAGACCTCCTCTCAGGTACCTTACACAGCAGAAGCAGCGTGCATATTCATGGTGAGACTTAAAGGGACTGTATTGGTGCAGGGCATTGTATTTATTGGAGGAAAAAGAAAATTATTAAAAACAAGCTAGACATGAGATCCTGAACAAACAAATTATCAAATGAGGAGTGTCTATAGCATTTCTGTCACTTTGTATGAATCTAAGCACAAATGTAGCCTGATGGAATATCATATTATGTCCTGCCCCATATTGTGCCCCACCCTGCCCCCCCCCCCTTCCCTCCAATAACTACCTCTCCAGTACAATTTTCCTTTGGAAACAAATTGTTAGCATTTGAGAACCAGCTTCTTTTCCCAAAAGTATTACTTTCAATGTTCGATTGGAATCTATATTTGGACTTCTTCTGTTACAAATATTATATCAATGACATTGTTAATTGTTCTACAAAGCTTTTTTTCTCCTCTTTGATGATGATGCAAGCATCCTAAACAAAGGCAATAATATTTATAAATCTGCCGATGTCATTAACAATGAAGATGAAAATTATTTCTTATTGGTTAAATACAAACAAATTGCCTTTAAAATGTCACTGAAATTGCTCTTAATTTCTGCAATGGGTAGCTGACTGTAAAAGCATCTAGTGTCTTCACCTCTCCTCCACTTTCTGCATGATACTTGTTCCATCCTTGTTTTTTTTTTTACGTAAGTGGAAATAAACAATCAAAATAAACAGCACAAATACCTTTATAATTTCTTCCAAGGTGTTCTGAGAGTCATCTACAGCCACCAAGTATCTGGTCTTGGGTCTGCTATCTGCAATATTCTGAACCACCCTGAAAGTATGTAAAATACATGAGAGATACACACAGTGAAACAAAACAAAAAAACACACATTACATAAAAATGAAAATAGAACATAAGTGTGGTTATAAATAACAACACTGATCTTGGTTGAAGAACATACTTAATATAGTGTGGCCTTGCTCATCAAACATAACTTTAAAAATGTTGGGATAAATTTATGTGCTACTCTTTGCAATTCCATTGATTACCCAATTCAGGGAATCATTATCAGTATTGCATCGCAAAATTCTCTGCATTATAGGAAATTTGCTATGCAAATGCAAAGATGCATAGCAGGTTTTGTACACAGGGACTTAAGTATTACATAAGGAACAAATCCAGAGCCTTCAAAACTGCTACACAAATATTGAACACTGAATTATTCCCTTCAATAATACACTTGTGCACTGCAGATGTACGTTCGAGCTAGCCACTCTTGCTCTGTTACTGTTCACCACTTGAAAAAGTCACATCATGTCTCCCTTACCTAGCATAATGGGCAGTATGTACAGGTCATAATACCATTATGTACATGTAGCAACATCACATGGTCTTATTATATAGACTGTTTAATGTATTCAGGAGGTATAGAACATACCCTGCAGTCAAATGTTAAACACAAACTACCTAAAGTCTATGCTGCTGACTGCTATCCAATCACTCAAGGCAACTGGTCTAACACTTTCTTCATTCAATTATAAAAATCTTCATGCATGCAAATTTCAATGTGTTTTTCTTAAAAAGCTCTACTATTCACATGATGGCATCATCGATAACTAAAGACAATAATGTCTTAATTAACAGTTCTGCAATCCATTGACAATAAACAGAAAGCTACATGAAAGTGCCTATCTTGAACACAGGATCACTTTGTAAGGGAACCAAGAACACATTTGACAGAACAAAACTTACGCTGCTAAATCCTTGATGTGGATGGTTGGTAATACATTCATGCCGTTACCATAGCACCTGAGAGCATCAGCTTCTCCATGCCAGGCAGTCTGCAAAACAAACAAACACATTTGAAAGTCTTTTCTAAATCAAAATAAAACTGACTGTGTTTTTATTCCTGACAACAGGAACACAAGAAATATTGTTAGTTGTAAAATACCAATGAACTAATCATTAGGCCTAAGCTGGATATATATATTTACAGCATCTCTTTATTTAACTTTATTATTTTAACATGTGGCAAATTTAGGGGAAATGAAAGATTTTTAACTTTAATTATTTAATAATAACTCAAGCTAAACTAGCTTACAGAAAAGAAGAAAAAATATAGTTCCTTTATGCTTTGGGAACAGCCAACAATGAAGACATCAGTTTAGGGACAGCTTTGGCCCAGATTAATGGCTTATTAAACATAAAACCAAACACTTTTCCTATAAACTGAGCATTTCCAAAGCCAGCAACTGCTCATCATCTTATCATCCCTGTAGACCAAAAAGTGCCAATCAAGTGAAATGCAGAGAACCAGAGATTACGTCCTACGCAGTCTGGCTGTAGTTATATAGGTACAAAATAGGCACCCCTCTTCTTTTATTCCACAATGTATAAAAAAATACTTAAATTTTAAACGCTAATTTGTCACTGTGCAATGTATTATATATGTCCTGCTTTGTTTATTTGTTCTTGCCCTTCTGTAACTTTTAGTATATTTGTATTTGTATAATACTGTTTTTTATGTGAGCATTCAGTTACCCTTTGAAGGGTTTAATAAAGTTTATCTTATCTTATGTTATATGTCAACCATCTCTTCGTCTGACTTGTGATATAGACCCTAGAAGACAAGAAGCAAATATACACTATATGACTGACCTAGAGGTAATCATGAATGATGTAGAACAAGAGAAAACAAACCTTGAAGAGATAATGGAACATGTTCTCCCCTGCTCCGTAAGTCAGACCTGCTGCCACTACATATGTCGCAAATTTTGCTTTGTTCTGTATCAAAATAAAGATAAAGATGAATTAATCAACAAACATAGAAGCATTGCTAAATAGTCCAAAACAAAAAGTTTTGCTTTTCTCTTTTAGTCAGATATCGATGATGTAGTTTTCATATTTTATAGCTTTCTTGGGAGGGGTGGAGGAGGGATGTTGGGTGGGGAATGAGAGGTAAGCAGACAGTTGTTGAGGAGACTTTAACTAGTAGAGCAATTATCGACTATAAATGTGATTCTTTAGCTTAAACTTCACATATCTAATAAGCATTGTTTTTTAATTAAAATGTTATCACCTGTAAATCTGCGACCAATAAATTACTTCCAATATTCAAAATTTCCACTGTGGGTATATACATAATTGAAAATATGGACAATCAATATCATCAAAAGTTTATCTACAAAACACCCCACAAAGATAATATATTATGTAACCTTGATAAACCCATAGTTTGTGGCAGATATGGTCAGAAAGGAGAAAACTGTCCTGGAGAAAAGCTTATCACATGAGACGTAACAATGATAATGGTTAAATCAATGCAAAGGAGTTCCTAAGGCAATGACAATTTTTGTTGACTGCAGACTGACTAGTTTTCAAACATGATGTCTTGTCCAATATCTTCACTACATGAAGACTAAAACTGTTCACTTCTGTACAGAATTATACTCACGGTTTTGCCTAGTTTAATGACCAACTTTTCTGCACTGATGTGGTTTCTAAAATTATTATGCGGCTTCCTTCTTCTGTAATCCTCTTCAGTAAATGGTATCTCTGGATCATCCTGGGAACCAAATACAATTGCATACCGTCCATAGGTCATGTTTCACAATGTTGGATAATTGAATATAATGAAATATGAATTGAAGAATACAAAATAAATGACAACAAACTTAAGGTTGAAGACAAAATGTCACACATCGCTAGTTGCAAAGTACAGCAACTGTTCTTGGTTCTCTGTTTTCAGATAATTTATATTTGATGTCTAAACCTTTTTCTTCCTTTAGGAAATGCTGCATATTGCACACAGTTTCCCTTTAAATGGTTCGTTAAATTATCAATGTACTATGAATTCAAGGCTTGACCAATTATTATCATACTTTATTAACATTTAATTGACCATGCATCATGGAGAAAAACTAACTAAGACATTTTTATTGCCATGATGACCATACTCACTCTGCTCTTGCCAAAATACTTCACTGCAACAGTGATAAAAACAGGCCCCCTAAGGAGGTCTTCACGAATAATGACGATGGAAATTTACAAATTTATTTTATTCTACCTGAGCTGCCCACCAGAGTATAACTTTAAAAATGAACGCTCAAAAGCTAGTAAGATAGTCATTAGGTACATTTTCCCCCTCATACACTTGCCAGTGGTTTTACAAACTAATAAAATGAAATAAAATATAAGGATCCAAAGTGGAAATATTAAATTTCATAGATGTCACATAACTCACTGGGTCAACTGGTTTACTCTTTGACCAAGTCATGACAGTCGAAATTAGGATGAACATCTTTTGAGATTCAAAATGTTCTAACTCTGCATGAAGACCTAAAAAGAATGGAAAAAACAAAAAATGAAAAAGCAAAAATAATTATGTATAATGCAAGCAGCTCAACTAATTTTTGTACAAAGTGATATTGGAAATGGTCAACTGAATAATGACAGTGATATTTGAAGCTGTCAAGTCTGACGTCATGCAGATAGGGGCTTTTCATACAAAACTCCCACCAATTCATACACCTGAAATGGTCAAAGGATCTAAAAGAGCATGGAATTTTTTTTTCCAATTGATTGTCAGCTGGACTATTAGCTAGTAAGTAGCTGTATGCCAACTAGATTAAATGCCACATGCTAGCAAGTAAATGGAGTGGCAGTCCATTTTGCGTTGTTTTCACCACTTCACTCACATGAACTTTGGTTATCATGAATTTAAGGAAAGAAATAAACAAAATACAGCATTAGTTTAATACACTTTAAATAAAACAGATTAGTACCTGAGACTGCCCAGGAGGCTTCTTCAATCTGATCTTCATTTTCTGTAATGTCATACACTACAACATCACATTCAGACAAATGTTCCAACATTTTCTCTTTTTCAGATAGCTGTATGAGAAGAGAAAAATAAAAACTAAGTTACTTTTTTCTTTTTTTTTTGGATAGTATATAGAGCTATAAGCTGTCTACAATGCAGAAATGTGAAGACATTTTCTTGCAGACCTGAGATCTTCCAATAAGAAAAAATTGAGATATCTGGTGGTAAAAAGAAAGATAAGTTACTGAGGGGGTTACAAACATTGTCTGCTTCATACAACCATTTTAAGGACAAAGGTAATGTGCAAAATGTTTGACAAAAGTGGTATTGAAGTAAGACTAGTTGAAACTACTTTTATAAAATTCTGATTGAGAATTTATCTTTGATGGTCCCATCTTCCAATCTTTAAAAGCCCCACAATTTTGAAAATGTTTGAAAAATTTGAAAATCGTAAAACACGATCTATATACACACACACTTACATCAATTACTTCTTGAACCCAATCTGGTTTTCCTTTGGTTGCATCTTGAAGTGTACCAATGATTTTGTATGTGCCTTCCTTCGGAGGTATTCCATCACTTCGTATTGATGCTGCATCTTCTTCATCTTCTATTTCGTCCAGAGATGCTCCAACAATGCAATGAGACAGAAACTGACACAGAAAAAAAGACAAAAAAATTAACATACTTATATCTATACAAGGCCTTCAAAATGTCTTGCTAGAAATTTTGCTTGACAATCATTTCTAAAGAGTGATAAAGAGAGCAGTGTCAATCTCACACTTGCTGTTCAGTTTAGTTCAGTTAATATATTTCGCTTATACATAGACATACAAAAACAGTGCAGTAATGGTATACAGGATACTAGAAAAAAACATAAAATGTTTATCAAAGCTAGTTACCCTAAAAAGAAAAAAAAAATAATAGAACAAAGTAAGAAAGAAAAACAAAATTGACAAAACAAAATTGACAATAATATCAGTCACGGTACTTGGAAGTTAGATAACTCTTTAGTTGATACCTAAATGAAGCACATTGTTGTAAAGTGTTACTGTGAAGCAGAGTAGTATGGCAGGTCCCAAATTCAGTGACCTGTCAGGAAACACAATTTTCCATATCAAGGAACACCAATTGGATGATTACATGCCGCTTTCCCCCACCAGGAAGGTTTTAACAGTTGTTGCATCGTATTTCCTCATTCGTTGCACTGTATTGTTCATATGTTAATATGTAGGCGCACCAATAAATATTGTGGTTGTCTGGTTTGATAGTTATTTCTCAAATTGTATCTTTTTCAGTACATTCAGTCAAATTGTGACCTCTTTTTCAAACACAATTTTAATCTACAAAGCCTTAATGAAAATGGCTTAAATTGCTAGGCCTACATTGAAACAAGAAATTATTCACTTTGTAATATGAGGCACTTTCAAGTTTCATGTATTATTTCACCCATTTATGTACATTTAAAGGCATTGAAGACTCGCCCCAAACCGCGTTAACTTTCTGTTGCTTGCAAGTGACGTTTTGTTCGTGTTGCTACAAAATGCAGACAGTAATGAAACGTGTTACCTTAATTGTTATCTTTGGCTGGACCTGAGTTGTCCATTGCTTTCACGTTTGTACACTGTGCTGTGGGTATTGACCGCAGCTGTATGTACTGACTGTACACTTGTGTCTAATTACCGACGGTAGCAAGCTGTGTGTGTATTTTCTGGGATCGATGGTGGTGTTTAACACTTCTGTTACACCTCATTCGAAACTAGGTCAGATTACCGGTAGCATGGACATGGACAATTCCGGACACCTAAGCCTTAAAACACCGCAAAACTATATCTATTTGGTATAAATCACCTGAAAATATACTTGATATGGTGGGAGAAATATGTTATAGTACGATACACGGCCAAACTTTCTTTCCTGCAAACTGTTTTCACGTTGTATTCCACGAAGATTCTTGTGATTGTGGAACTGGTATTTCTTTGCTCGAGTATTGATAATAATCGGACACACAGTCCCACAGTGTGGCGCTGGTGATAAAATTGGTGGCGCAGTTGCTCTTTCAGTAATTATAACAGACTTCATAGATCTCCGTCATTTTATTGACAAATATATGTAAGTATTTACTTGCACACGGGTCATTTCGTCCTTTTTGGTGAAATTTGGCTCTTCCTGTAGGTTGTCATGGTGAAATCGTGCATTTCTTAGAGGTGTCCGAAATTGTCAGTGTTCCGAAATTAGCGATACTGACTATATTAGACGTTTCTTTTTGCGCGAGTCTTCACACCCTTTAAATTTTAAGTTCAACACATGAGTCATGACCTTTAGTTTAGACATACTGCCGCAGTTATTCTTTTGGAAATTGGAGCAATTGCAGAATAGCCTACCCCACAACTCACACATACAGGGCTTTTTGAGAACGACAATAGGATACATTGTTTACTATAGCCTAGCCCATGTTATTAACTTAAATGGGCCTTCCAGTCATAATTGTTGAGATTCAAGAGTTCTGGGGAAGTCTATTCTGTAATTAAGCTATTCTTTCTTTCTCTGGTGGAATCGGATGAAACCATCGATGAAATTAGGTGGCCTAGTTAAAGGATACAACTAAACTTTTTTTCTAACTTACTCAAACAACGTCCAAGCCTACAGTAACACTGAAGATGTCTAACTTAGGCTATCATTATTAACATTTTACGTTCAATCATGGTGAGGTTACCTTAGAAATTGATTTTCCTGAGTAGCTGTCTACGTGGTTTATAAATATACGCTTATTAGTTGCAAGTCCTTGCGATTCAGACTCTTCTTCCGTCATTTTCTATTGATGTTCTGCACTCTACGTTTTCTTCAAATTTCTAGATCGGGGCAGTCAGACTTCAACTACCAATATTTTCCGCTATCAAACTCCGCTGTGCATACATCGATTCCGATCAAATGTGCATGATAAAAGCGCTTCATAGATCCGTTGCTAAGGGGAAAGGTCACCATGCATATTTTTTTTACCACCGACTTGAAGCTAGTAGGGGTATTGTTAGCATAGAATTCGATTTGACTACAACTCATACGTCGACCTCGGGGACTGGCCTGGACTGAAGCAGTAAAAGAGGAAGTCACTTAACGTCACAAAGCATTTGTTTTATCATTTAATGTTTACCTCATAATTCTACGATTAGACGTAACCATCAGCATATATTAACCAGTTTAGTCTCTTTGCGTCTTGTTGGACTCGGAGGTAAGAACATAATGCAGTGTAACTAGTTGACACCACAGAAATTTGTGTGCTTGACAAAAATGACACCGATAGTGATACTTGATACTGATACACGTTGACCAAGCTACGTGAATGACACTGTAGGCCTGAGTTAGGTCTACAAATACCAGTTTTGCGAAATAATAACATATGAAAACAGTGGCTATTGACCCGGCCGCCGGGCCTCTAAGCCCCGCTCGCTATTCACCCGGCTGTAGATGGTACCATGGAAGTTGTGCACAGTCCTGGATCTCATATAAATTTACT
>JAIPMN010041991.1:9927-23397 GCA_020650975.1 Apostichopus californicus
ATTTTAACCTCACACTTTGTTATTACCTTCAATAAATTCACATCTTAGGGTGGGGGGGGGTGGGAGGCTTGCATACTTAGTCATCAAGTTCATCCCAAACCTGTTCTAATTAACGTTATACACTGGCTCTCCATAAAATGAATATCCATGTCACAACTCTGGAAGCACACTTAGACCAAACACTACTAACACTTTCCAGTTCAATACTGGTCACCAAATGTATTACCAACTTTCCAAACTCCTCCTCCAACAACAACAACGACGTGGTGGGACTTTTAAACGTACAGCACCAAATTCTTCGGACTAATCACACATCTGAGCATTAAATTACCAATTTACTCGGACTAACCATTTATCTTATTCAATGTGTCCACCAATCTGTTTAAACCAATCCCTGCTTCAAACTTAGTTTCTGTAACTAATATAGGAGTTGGATTTACAACCTTTCATATTTAGCTCCTTTTCTTGTTTAGTAGTACATGGACAGTGTGTTCCCATCATATCATCAATAACCAGCCGATTCTGTCTGGCTCACCCATATCATTGAGCTGCTATACATAGTACTGTCAGTGATGATGACCTTTGAACTGTAAATAAACACTTTAAAGGGTGAGTAGTAATTCTGACCCTGCTAGAAGAGTATGCTATTATCGCTGCTTCCTGATCATGGTCAGAGGGTTTAGATTCCTGACCCTGCTAGAAGAGTATGCTATTGACCGCTGCTTCCAGATCATGGTCAGAGAAGGGTTTAGATTCCTGACCCTGCTAGAAGAGTATGCTATTGACCGCTGCTTCCAGGTCATGGTCAGAGGGTTTAGATTCCTGACCGTGCTAGAAGAGTATGCTATTGACCGCTGCTTCCAGATCATGGTCAGACGGTTTAGATTCCTGCGAGTCATCACCTTCCATCATGATGTCCAGCTCTGCCTGTAGACTGGCCACAGTATCCCTGCTGCTGCCATCACCAGGCAACCCTCCCCCTCCTGAATCTAACATACTGCTATAAGATGTGATCTTACTCAAGGTGTCTACACTGTCATAGAAATCATCGTCATCATCGATTGAATGACTCTCAAACACGGCACTGGGTAGGAGGGTATCCTGAGAACCGCCTCCTCCCCCATCCTCCTGTTGGCTCCCATCACCGGGACTGGCCTTCTGCAGTCCTAGTATACTGTTAATGGTACTGTTCATTTCATCCTGCAACGAGTCCTGTAAAACGTCCATGGGTTCGAACGGACTGTTGACCGCAGAGACCGGTAAGATCAACGAATCCTTGCTGCCGGTATCCTCGTCAAAGTCAAACACGCTCATCGCTTCCTCGGAGACGACACTGCTGTTGCTCCTCCTGCCGTTCGTGAGTCCGTCTTTACCGTTTCGTCTGGATCTGCTAGCCTTCTCCGCGGTGTCCTTGGCGGGTGTTTTATCAGACAACGAGAGCGACAACGGATTCGAAGTCTGTTTCCATGGTTTCTTTTTACCCTTCAGCTCGTCCATGGATACGTCCAACGGCGACTCGCTCATCAAGAGCGCCTGCAGAGTGGAATGTCTACGAAGCCGTACCCTCGGCGAGGAGATGTCGGATCGGACCGAGGACGCACCCGATTCCGATCCCGCCTCTGACTTGGGCGATCTCAGATCGGGAGAGCTGACCGTGGAATGTATGGTGTCACAACTACTAGAGTGTGAGGGAGACAGGGGCTGGTAGGACTGCTTAGGAATCTTAATTGTTATCTTGGTCTTGAAGTCGTTCTTCGTTATCTGAGGTTCGCTGATCGGCACCTCTGAGATAGTCGATACTTCAGTTTCCAACGGTTTTGCTATCACCACAGGTTCGATCAGAGCTCGTTTCTTTGGAGGTAGCGATGTTTCCTAAAAAATTAAGAATAAACACCAAATTCATGAACAGTAAATTGTACTATGTCTGTAAGATACCGTAGCAAGCCTTGTCATCATTATGTCAGGCATGTGATATGGGACAACGAAATAACAAGGGTGTTACAGATCTGAAATTCCTTTAAAGAAACCATCACGATACTTCTGAATCAAAGAGGGTAAACGAGCAATATTTAGCAGAGACTGAAACCATCACTAGACTTCTGAATCAAAGAGGGTAAACGACCACCCTAACAATGCACTATATAGCAGAGACTAAACCATCACAATACTTCTGAATCAAAGAGTTTAAAAACAACTGCCCGAATAACACACTATTTGTATTAAAATTGAAGTTGCCTGCTAAGAGCAGAGAATAACATCAAAACAGATGAAAAACTGCATTCATCACTCTACACACTGTACACTTAGGCTGTACATCACAATACATTCACTCACCCTGTACATGATATGAGAAGTTGGGGGGAATAATTTATCCAGTGTCATATTGCAAAATGCTAAAAATGGGCAAATTGTGGTCGGCAGCATCCTACATGAAGTTACTTGCAATATACTTCCTCCAATTGTTCCTCAAGATTAGTACCTAATGCAGACATTGTGGGTGGTGGGGAGGGTTGGGTTATATGTGTTGGATTGGTGTATGGGTGGATATAAGTGTTCCTGTTTTCTTGTATTTTTCTCTCTATTTACCTATGGGAGCGCTCTACTAGACAAGCCCTCTGGGTTTTTTGGAGTGCTTCCTTTCACAATTTTCCCTGTTGTTGATATGTTTTGTCACTTAGTTAACTTCACTGTATTTATATTGTGTAGAAACATAAATAAATGAATGAATGAATGAATAGTTTAGTGTCTTTGCTGCAGAATACATTGTGTGTTGCACATCATCTCACCTGTTTTGGTATCACAGGAGTTGCAGGATTCTCCATACTTGACGATAGGGCTGCAGCAGCTGCAGCAGCGCTCAAGAAACGTTCCTTCTTGCTTTGATTTGGCTTAATGATGGCAAGCAGACGGTTTTGAGTGTCTGGAAGAGGAGTAGGAGGAAAAAGTGATTATAAGCCATCAACAACATCCAGAAATTAGTAACATATAAGATAAAAAAATGCATAAACAATCATCAAGTAATTAGTAATTGCAATGATCAATTCCTTAGGTGCCAAAATAAATTTATAGGTGCCCAAGCTATTTTTTATGTTAAATATGGGGCAGTTGCGCTTTTCTATAATAACTCGATTTATAAAGTTGATAAAACTTTGCTTTTATAAATATGACAAAC
This sequence comes from Apostichopus californicus, assembly GCA_020650975.1. Classification (NCBI taxonomy): domain Eukaryota; kingdom Metazoa; phylum Echinodermata; class Holothuroidea; order Aspidochirotida; family Stichopodidae; genus Apostichopus; species Apostichopus californicus. The sequence continues at coordinate 13,100 of JAIPMN010041991.1, forward strand.
TTTGAAGAATGCATCATCACCCAGCAATTTATGAACTGAAGCCTGTTTGGTACAGACAACAGCAGCTAGTCCTAGCTTTAAATACAGAGCTAGTCACAAAGGCATAAGTATAACAAGACCAGAGCAATCAGCAAACATTAACTTACCAGGGTTCTTGGATAGCTGTTTTAGTCCTAGCTTTACATACAGAGCTAGTCACAATTTAGACATAACTATAACAAGACCAGAGCAGGCAGCAAACATTAACTTACCAGGGTTCTTGGATAGCTGTTTTAGTCCTAGCTTTAATACAGAGCTAGTCACAATTTAGACATCACTATAACAAGACCAGAGCAGGCAGCAAACATTAACTTACCAGGGTTCTTGGATAGCTGTTTTAGTCCTAGCTTTAATACAGAGCTAGTCACAAAGACATAAACTATAACAAGACCAGAGCAGGCAGCAAACATAACTTACCAGGGTTCTTGGATAGCTGTTTTAGTCCTAGCTTTAATACAGAGCTAGTCACAATTTAGACATATAACTATAACAAGACCAGAGCAGGCAGCAAACATTAACTTACCAGGGTTCTTGGATAGCTGTTTCTCATATTCAAAGTTCATCCTCTCATCTTGTAGCACCATTCTGTCTAACATGACCATTTCTGCTGATGGACCTCTCCTCTGTACAAAGACCAAAGTACAATAACATTCTTCAACCATGTTTCCCCGATGCATACAATACTTAAGTAAAACCCATTTCCCTTCCCTTCCCGAGCAGCATGTTGAAGCCAATGCAAATATGTTCGAGTTGTCAGTCTGAGTTTTAGATTCTACGGATGCCCATAAGCTTATTTCCAATTGCCAACAGCCTCCTATTTGTATGAGGCGTGTGGAGCCGATACCGATTATTTACTGATTGTCTGATAATCGGCACGTTGCCGATTATCAAACCCATTATAGGTCGAACACTATTAGTATGTTGCACTGTAGGATGTTACACTGTAGGATGAACACTGTTAGAGAGATGTGTAGGTTTGGTGAACAGAACACCTGCTTTGGGGGTGATTGCAATTTCTCAGTGTACCTATTTGGGGGTAGGCCCTACTTAGTTAATGAAATTTGAATTTGGTTAGGCTAATCGGTCATAGCATAATGGTTCAATGGTAGGATAGATAGAAGTTTTTATGAAAGTATGAAACTTTCACGGCATGTTTCCGTTTCGGTGGCAGTCAGCAAAAGAGATACTCAAAAGCCTTCGTAATCAAAACACTAAGGCATTTTCTGCATGAAATCAGCTTGAATCAGAATAATATGTTATTTCTATCATCTTTGAAAAAGTTTTTCAATCATTTGACCAAAGATTTCCAGCATTGAAGGATATGTTAATTGTCGATACAGCCAAACCAAAGGCTTTTGCTTAATTATTGCACATGTACACAGTACAGTTAAATACTATAAGATTGTCCGTAAGACAACCAGTCACCATTCAGTACTAGTGCGCATCTGCCTTTATTTAAATGGCGAATTTATGTGGAGAATTATATAACCGAAGACGTTCTCCACAAATTGCGAGACATAACAGAAATCTCTGTAAACGTTCAACCTAATTTACTTGTTTAACACAGTTAATCAGTGGCAACACTAATATCAACCTTGTCAGTCAAAGACTGTAATAATTTGGACAATGACTGTCAGAACTATTTCTACCATGGCTATTCCTTACTGGAGAAAAAGGTTTTCCTCTACGAATACAGGTAAAACTAAGACCCATTGGGGGGGGGGGGGGAGGGGGGCATACATTTTCACTTAATGTCACCAGCAGGCATTCCTTATTGTTTGAGATTCATTTGTCAGTGAGGTAATCTCCAAGATGTAATTTGAATATATCCTTTTTTGGAGGTTTTATCAAAGTATTGTACAGCTGAGGTGTTTTTTATGCTGAGGATATTACATTTCCCAATGACACATCATTAATGTCGACTGTTGGAACAAGTCTTCATCTATTTGTTCTACTTCCTCCATGAGTAAACAGGAGAGACGATGATTGATAAATCCATGGTAACATAATCCAGGGATGAGCCTGGGGTAAAAAATAATTGCGGTATAGGCTCCAGTTTGCGTATGCTACAGTGTGTTAGGATAATTTTTTTTTTAGTTTAATTTTAGTTTTTGTCCCCGAGGTAGAAGAGAAATCACGGATATTCTGCGAATTCGCGGAAAAAGCTCATGCCTGATAATCAAAGGGGGTGGGGGGGGGGGGGGCTTGTTGCCCTCTTACCATGCTCTCCCTCAATAACAGGTATCTGTATTTAGCCAACATCTCATCTTTCTTATCCAGAAGATGCAAACTGTGGTCTTCAAATTCTTTGTCAACTGAAAAGCAATAAAGAAAGAACTAAATATATATATAGTTACACTGTAATTAAACACAGGGATTGATGAAAGCCTAAGTTTTGTTTCGCCATCTAACACATATAAATTTGTTTATAAATTTGTGTCTTTTCAACTCGATCGAGATATCAGAATGTGACTCGTCTTTGAATGTCAAACACAACATTGTCAAGATATTTTTTTGGCTGTATATCATGTGGCAGACATCTTGCAAACCAGGGGTGTTGAAAACTTATGGCAACTTCAGACGAGATGTCACAGTATGGTGTCATATCACATACAGTGTTGACTTGGGCAGGCGGGTGCCAAATCGCAACTACTTAAACTTATTAATACCAGCTTTCTTCTGCTCCCTATTTCAGATCAAAACAAACACGTTTGGATTTCTTATTCAAACTAATCTTTGGACTTTTGGTTTTCTTTTAAAGGCATTGAAGACTCGCCCCAAACCGTGTGCCGCCATCTGAAAAAGTTAACTTTTCGTTGCTTGCAAGTGAAGTTTTTTTCTTGTCGCTACAAATTGCAGACAGTAATGCAACGTGATACCTTGTTAATTTAGCTGGACCTGAGATGTCCATCGCTGCTATGTACACTGTGTTGTGGGTATTGACCGTTGCTGCATGTATTGACTGTACAATAGTGTCTAATTACCGACGGTAGCAAGCTGTGTGTGTATTTTCTGGGGTCGGTGGTGGTGTCTAACACTTCTGTTACACCTCATTCGAAACGAGGTCAAATTGCCGGTGTCAGACGTTTCTTTGTGCACGAGTCTTCAATGCCTTTAAGTTGGTTCTACTGTTTAGGCCTACCTGCTACGTTTAACGTGCAAATCGTCAGGAACCCTTTGCATATTGCATTTAATCAATGACTGTTTCAAAAAGAAAGCTTCAAATGATAATACTTTGATAAAGCATGCTTTAAAACTGAAGCCCCTGAAAAGCATGTTGCGAGTAAGTATCCTTCCATTGTGAGGATACAGCTATGAATCTGCCACATCTTAAACTGAATTGACGGTTATTAATATTTTTTTTTTTTCTTCTGAATTACCCACATTTCCCTTTTAAACCCTTTCCCTTTTTAAGGAGTGTTAGCTCAGTGGTTAACGCCGGTGCCTTTCAATCATAAGTTCCCCGAGTTCAAGTCACTCCAAGATTAATGTATGTCGTCCAGTTACAGAGTTGTTGACAATTCATAATCATGGACGTTAAATATGAATCTAAGAGACTGACTTCGGTCAGCTTGCGGCTTTGATAAGCCAATGATGGCTTCTTCGCGAGTTCCTGCTTGCAGGAGGATTTAAAATAGATACATATATATATACATACAACTGACTTATTTTACTTACATTTCTCAAGGTGTTCTTCCATGGGTGAATCATTCTGACAGACATGAAACGCTAGCAGTTTACCGACGGCCTCGGATCGGGAGGTAAACTCTCTCTTCAGTTCAGCATGAGTAACCAAACTCTGATCTTTCTTGAGTTGCTGTAATAACCTGTTAGAAGAACACAGACGTTGATTAAATGTGATACATATTCTCTGAATAGGTAACTTCATAAGGAAGGAAGAAAGTTCACACATTTCCTAAACTTTTACACCTTTCTATGCCGACTCTGTTGGTACAATTTTTTCGCACTACACAAACCCGCGACACAGAATGTCGTTGGCACCATTTGGCCAGAGAGCCAATGGATCAGGAAAGTTTTCATATTACAAAACCTGAAATAGATTATTTAAGGATATATTTTCACATCCTAGTGCAAACTGCAGAAAAGCATATATAACATTATTTTTTCTTCTTTTTCATTTTGATTAGGTGCTTGATGATCTCAAATGACATTTTGACCAACAAATCATGAAAGTTCTATTCAACTTTGTTCCAACATGGTAGTAAGGCCTGATGACAGTGTCACAACCAGCATTCATTCACACTATGAAAGCTTCAATCAGGAATGGGGATTTTCTGTGCATTTGGTCACGTTTTATATTTGAAATTTGAGGGGTTAAGGGGTGAGGGGTGTTACCTTGTTCACACTGGTTTAAACACTACCACACAAGTGCAACTGAAAAATACTGACATCTACAATGATCTTTGAAGTCACTAACATTTCTTACACCACTAAGGAATAATGACTTCATTCTAACAGGGCTGCACAAACAATTTATGAGGAAAACAGTTTTGTTGCTGGCTTCCATTGAGCCAATCTCATATATCCAACGTGGACAGTAAAGCCTTGTAACGTTTGCACCGAGTGCCCAGGTATTGGAGTGAGTGTCCAGGTATTGGAGTGAGTGCCCAGGTATTGGAGTGAGTGCCCAGGTATAGGAGTGAGTGCCCAGGTTTTGGAGTGAGTGCCCAGGTATTGGAGTGAGTGCCCAGGCATTGAAGTGAGTGCCCAGGCATTGAAGTGAGTGCCCAGGCATTGGAGTGAGTGCCCAGGTATTGGAGTAAGTGCCCAGGTACTGGTGTGAGTGCCCGGGTATTGGAGTGAGTGCCCGGGTATTGGAGTGAGTGCCCGGGTATTGGAGTGAGTGCCCGGGTATTGGAGTGAGTGCCCGGGTATTGGAGTGAGTGCCCAGGTATCGAAGTAACTGCCCAACGATGACGTTCCCATGATGATTTCCCCTATGTATGTAAATGTATTAGATACACTATGTGTGTTAAAATGTTTGCTGTGTATTGGAATCAACCACACCTGTTAAACAATGTTTTAGAATGTTATATTCCACAGGATGTTGTTATGCCACAGACCCAGAATGACTCAGATGGTATGCTAACCTGCTTCTAGACACACTAACTGGTGGCAACACTAAAGGACTTGTCATCCTGAGTGTGTGTTACATTGGATGGTCTCCGCCTTTACACAAGAAACTTACATTTCAGATCTGTTCTGTTTCTTCATCATTTTCTCATGTTTCTTCGTCTTTGCCTCCGCAACCTCTCCCGAGATGAGCTGCAGCAGAGATGGAGTCACTGGTTTAGAGCTGTTTCTCTTCGGTGATTTGCTCTCCTTTGACATACTTCCCTGGAGATGGAAAACAACAGATGTTACCCACTACGACGCATTGAGCCTGATAACACTACACAACATTAATACAATCTCAAATACCTCATAATCAATAACCAAAAAGCCCCCAGTAGTTGGGACGACCTTTAATATACTGTACTTTCATGTCATGCTTCAAAGCACTCGTACTGACAGTACGAGCAGTACGAATGGTCTGTTGCTGTAAGTTTAAAGGCTGGAAATTGTTCACACTGCCTGCATGAGTGCTTTGAAGCATGATATACGTGAGGACAATATAGGACGGTACTAACAGTTGGAAAAAAAAAATTGCCCAAATGGCCGGCCAAGACCGTAGCACATTTCATTCCAAGCAGGCTTTTGTTAGGTCAAATGTAATTCCATAAAGCTCACACCACTTAGGGCAGTACCCACTAAGTTTTCCCCTTACAGTAGTTTGCAAATAAAGAAACCTGTGCATTACCAAAGAACAAGGTTACAATTCTGGACAGTAAATTGATTCAAATTGCAGTGGTGATGGTCTTTTGGGTTAAATTTGTTTCTAGATGGTCTCTGTTTACATCCCTTTGAGGACACCGGACACATGGGGGAAATAAGCATTTTTTATTGGATGATCTCATATCTATACTTGAATGCAACACACACATCCTGATTATTACACTTAACAGAGTTAAGTAAAATTTATTCAATTTTTGTTATTCAAACTATCGAGAAAAAAAAACTTTTTTCAAAAGAACGGTTCTTGCCTATATTTTACAGTTCAACATGCTACAGTTTACTATCTCAACAATAGTGTCCTCCTCCACTACTGTCCATGCAGAACTGGTATTGTACAAGAATACTGCCACAGAGAGAGAGAGAGATAGAACATGCAGAAATGGACACGACTCACAAGATTAGTGTTCACATCTCATTCTACTGCAAACTCATGCATGATCAGTTTACTAGGAAGGGATTGTGACATTACAGGTTAAACTGGTCCAGCCAGCTACACAACCCAATGCCTAGGCAAACAATATGGCATAGGCTTTCTAAATACAAAAAAAAACATTTTCAAATGTCTTCTCACTCAAATCGACAACCTGTATATAAGAGCAAGAACGTAATGTATGAAAGACTAAAAAAAAAAAACAACAATTACATCTGGATAGTTTGTTGCCTTGCAAAGAAATCATATAAAACCACTTCTCTTGCATTACTAGGAACATGTCTCTCTGTTTCTTTTTTGTGTTCACAAAGCAAAGTCTGCATTCTCATCTCACAACATTTCAGAGCTTCTAGTTATCTTACCTGAGATGTTTTTCTCTGAGCAGTCCCTCCTTGCTCAGGCTGGCTGTTAATGCTGGCTAGAGAACTCTGAGATGCTGCTACTGCCTTACCAGCCATGATCTGTGCGTGTGTCAAATCATTCAAAATAGTGACTTTAATATAAGCCCGAGATACAACAAGCTGGCAGATAGGGATCTTAAATCCCAGCACGGATAAAACCCGGAAAATCAACGTTAGTGGTTGGTGTGTTTCATTTACTAATTAATGCAACAATGTTTACTTCATTATTACACTCATTTATTCAAGAGATCTGAAATGCCTCATGCACTGATTTAGGTGAGCTTTCATGAATGTACAGGGGCAATCAGCTTTTCACAGCTCATCACATTTGACAATTGGTCCCCATGCAACAAGCGGTAGGTAAAACCTGTACAAGTGCTTAAAGACACTAGTAATTTGATGTTGATGAGGCAACCAGATACCAGCATCTAGCATCCTGTCACATAAGCCTGTTACTCTACTGGATATTATGTGACACAAATGTTACCCTTACAGGCTTACAATGCAATTGAAAAGACATTAAAGCAGGGTTTCCCTAAACTTTATCCCCCCTGTGGATGTCAGAGTTGTCCACGATCCCCCAACTTTTCGAGACACGATCTGAGTCATTATTATACTATAATACGTATAACAGTGCTTTGTAAAAGATCAAGCTCATAGTGTAATATTGTAGAGTTTGTCGATAGGTAAGACTTTTGTACATTACTTAATTATATGATATATCAGATTTTTGTTCAACAAAAAGTACTCTAGTTTCGACTTTCAGAAACGTCTCACGAACCCCCTGGGATGGACTCACGCACCCCCTGGGGGTTCATGCACCCCAGTTAGGGAACTCCTGCATTAAAGCATTGCAGTGCTGTAAATGTGGAAATAAGTATTATCTCAATGAACGAAATGGAAGAAAAATAAATGTTAAAAGGAACAACAAAACAAAGGCCACGCTGTAAAATCACCAAAAATAAAACCACTTTAACCATGCAAGTGGCGGATGGTCTCAATACCAAGATACATGTTGAAATTATCATATTTGTAGTAATGACCTTCCATTGAAGTTACATGACCCTATGACCCCCTTACATTAACCATGCTTATTAAGGTTGTCAGATGTTTGCAAACTCTTCCATTTCAACTTGATTGACATATACAGATATCAAAACAGGAAGCCTTTCACTGCAGAACAACAAAGGGGCCCTCAAGGTATCTCATTTCCCTGTACAATGATTTGGAATATTGAGTTACAATAACCAGAGTGTTGTTTTTGTTTACCTTTTGTCCAGCCAGTGAGAGTCTCTGTAACAGTGGCTGATACTGCATCAGGAATTGTCTCTGTTGTGCCGGTGACATGCTCCGCAACTTCTCCTCTAACATCTTCATCGTTTGTTGATACTGCTGAGGTTTAACCTGAGTTGTCTGTTAAATAAAGAGATGTCATAAAGCAGGGATTCTTTTATCCGTTACCTCATCGCAAATTTTTTTTTCTTTATTATTGTCATCTTTAATGTGGGTAATCCTGCTCAGTGCAGAAGCACTGCTTTCCAGAGGAGCCCTCAATACAAAATACATACACAATAATATGCGGGAAACATCCAAAAGCACAAAAAGGACGGCAAAAAGGTAGACAAACAAATATAAGACGTCTAAACAAAATATATATAATTTTTCATATTTCGTTTAAAAATATTAACATCTGGCAAGCATTTCAAATTTAAGGGGAAGACTGTTCCACGACCAGCCTCCAGAAAAATTTAAAGGACCTATTACCATTCCAGATCTAACAATATGCTTTTAAAAATGAAAAACTTGCTGTACAAAGTGCAAAGATGTAGAGCAGTTCTGGTACACAGGAACAAATAATATCTTAAATATGAACAATAATATATATTACAGGAACAATAATATCTTATAAGATGATAAAAATCAGAACCTTCACAACTACTACATAAAATTTAAACACTAAATTATTCTGTGTAAAGGTAACTTAAGTACCTAAATATTCTTCAGACTATGTGTTCTCAAGGATAACATTTTTTACTACATGAGTTCATAAATACAAGAATGTTTTAATATGGTGTTTCCAAGAAGAAAAGTCTTCCCCTTTTTTCTTCTACAACACCAGTTGATAAAATATAACCCTCAGAATTGGCTTACAATGTTCCATTTCATTCTGTATTGATACATCCAAACTCTATGGAAACTCTGTGTCACTAATTTTGGAGTCGGCGATTTTAAGTTTGCACCCATATTGTGTAAAAATTACGGGATTTGTACAACACTTTATATTGGCTTACAAGTGTGCTAGGATGCAGCACTTTCCAGCCTAGCCAAACAAAGCATTTTGGAGAATTTACTAATTTCCTTGATAAAAGCAAAACTTTTGTGGTTCAGTGGCCATTTCTGTCAGAGAAAAAAGGTGGTCCTGCAAAGTATCTTCATAATGTTGAATTTTTTAAATAGGAAGAAGTGTTACCTTTGAAAGATGAGCCCTTTGCATGCTCATCCCCTGAGTACTGCTGCCACCACTTTGAAACTGAAGCTGTCCAGCAGGAAGGGAGTTACTCAATGAAGAAGAACCCTCCTCGAGTTTAGCCTTTAGAGCACTCGATTCCGTGCTGTTAGAGCCTTTAAAGTTCAGAGATTGGGACAGCGTGATATTTGGTTCCGATGTCATCTTGATCTTTTTCTGGTTCTTCTTGTCCGATTCACTGTTTTTGTGCTTGCCAACTCTGACATTCTTCAAGGTGTCCTGTTTGCTGGTGGTGGAGGTGATCAACGCGTTCTGGATCTGCTTTTGCCCCGATACACCGGCCGGCGAGACACTAGGGCTGTACTGCTGCTGCTGTTGTTGCTGCTGCTGAGGGGATTGTGCTAGGACATGGACGTTCAATCCAGTAGATGCATTTTTTCCTATTGCTTGCCCATGGGGTACCAGCAGAGAAGAGAAGGCACCACCAGCTTTGGTTGCGACTTGGGCAGCAGTGCTCACAGTACCTATATTGATCTGAGAGGATGGAGTGCTCACTGCAGCTATATTGATCTGAGAGGATGGAGAGGTCACAGGACCTGGAAAAGTAACAAAAGGTACAACGAGTTTAGTGTAATCTGCATAGATACATAGGGTTATTCAACTGTAGATGTTCCAAGGGTGGGTTGTCTGATCCAAGGATTGCTTGTAGTGTGATTTCACTTACTGATACAAGGATTAGTAGACTGTTGCCCCATTGAGAGTGTAGCTATCATATGTCACAATATATGACATGTCTGATACAAGGATTAGACTAATCCAAACACTTTGATATTACTTACCAGCATCAGCTGTACCAGGCTTATCCCTTGACTGTTGACCCACTGAGAGCGTAGCTATCATAAATCAACAATATATGACATGTCTGATACAAGGATTAGACTAATCCAAACACTTTGATATAACTCACCAGCATCAGCTGTACCCGGCTTATCCCTTGACTGTTGCCCCATTGAGAGTGTAGCTATCATATGTCACAATATATGACATGTCTGATACAAGGATTAGACTAATCCAAACACTTTGATATTACTTACCAGCATCAGCT
>JAIPMN010041995.1:0-27734 GCA_020650975.1 Apostichopus californicus
TTCTTCGAAAGCAAAAATTGTCCACCCCTCCCCTTAGACCCACCCCCAGGACGGCGATCATTCATGCCTGACGCCCCCCCTATTGGAAAATCCTGGATACGCCCCTGATTTTGAATCACAAAAGTAATTGAAAAAAAGGGAATTACTCTGAAATTGCGAACATTTGGGAATGAATTTCCTTCATTCTCTGTTAAGGCTTGCACTTTACCAATTTATTAAACCCTGGATTAATCCTGTGATAAATCCTGGGATGAATCCTATGATGAATCCTGGGATGAATCCTGTGATGAATCCTGGGATGAATCCTGTGATGAATCTGAATCCTGGGATGAATCCTATGATGAATCCTGGGATGAATCCTGTGATGAATCCTGGGATGAATCTGAATCCTGGGATGAATCCTGGGATAGCTTCAGGTTGGTCCTATGGTAAGGATATGGTCATTTGATGTAATAGCACTTTTATTAGTTTGCTAACTGGTTACTCGCATTAGAAGAGTTGAAAAGCGAAGCAAAGACGTCAATGGCGGCATACGAACTTGCATAAGTTTTCTTCGTTTTTGAACCCTGATGTCGAAGATTCCTTTAAATATAACCAGTTTGGTTTGTTAGCATCAGTTATTGATCCAACATGCAAGATCCCGAGGATGGTAAGGATGAGATGTGAAAGATGGCATTCGATGTAACTTATTGTTGTCATACTTTCAGTTTTACTATTTATAATTATATGTTAGTTAGTCCTAAACCTTGGCACATTCACTACTGTTGTGCAGTATTTTTACCTCGAGTGCTCAGTTAATTAGGCAGGAGTTTTTTTTTCCCTCAAATATTAGTCAAGCTTTCACGTCACATCTCAAAAACAATGGACCACCCCACGTAAACACAAAATGAAAGGTGGATGCAATGGTCAAATAAAATAGCCTAGTTCTTTTGTAATAACGTTACTGTTACAAAGTGTTAGGCATTGGCTGTTATCCATTTAGCGATTCAGCAAAACTTACCACAGGTAGAATAATATTGCCTGCATAACTTGGCAAATGAACCTTTGGTTAGTTTATTGTGAATTAAGATATAAAGCAATACTTTTTATAACTAACATGGATGAATGTTACTGCTATCTGTCAGTGTCAAGGGTACTGTTATTTGGATCTAGTGCCATTCTGCCATAGGCCTAGGTACATACCGCCATACCTTTCCCCCCATAGGCTTCGATCCTTTCCGCCATGGCGGAAAGGCTCGAAACCTATGGCGGAAAGGCACATTGTAGGAATGGATTTTACCGTGGTGTACAGGAATATATTGGTGAAACTTTCTTTGAATCACGTGGAAGGATAGGTACACCGTCTTCAAATGTGATGGTTCGCTGGATAGACTGAATTGTAGTTTAGACAAGATTGGGAAATTGATACACAGTCTTTAATGTACATGTTGATTGAATAGTTTTAATTGTAAGTTTGTAAGAGTCGATACAATGTCTTCAAATAGCCTATATAATAGTCGAATTAAATTAGGCTGATTGTTTATTAAAAAGTCCAATTCTGATTTTTCGAATTAAATGACCGATTTTGCAGGCCTTGGTAGAATGAAGCGAAGCGATATACAGTACATATACAATGCACCCACAAGAATGTGCTCTTTCCGCCATACAAAGAGTGCTTTACTGCCATGGCGGTAACATGGCGGATTGGCATTTTTTCTATGGCGGAAAGAGCACATTTTCTATAGTGGAAAGTGCAGATCGCGGAATGACACAGCCCCCCTGTTATTTTACACACCATTAATTTCCATCTAGCGAGTAACGGTATCTGTCTTTCAAACTATAACTTACAACCTACCAGTAAATGAATTACAGAGTAGTAAGGTATTTGTTAATTGAGTGGTCAAATCCACCTATATGCCTAGCCATGTAAAGGATGCTTTAACTTTTCACTCTAGGCTACAATAATACTGTAAAACATTGCTCTCTGAGTGACCATTAAAATATTACATTTTCAAGTTTGATCTACTTCATCCTTATTTTCGTGTATGTATAAAATGTTGGACATGGCAGCTTCTCTAAACAATTAGCAAATAGTGGAAGGTTAAGAGATCTTGATGAAAATATCTTGATGAAAATATTTTGTTTCAGAAATCATGGAGGAAGAGGACAGAGAGGATGGAGACAGTGATGAAGCTAATGCAGATAGTGATGAAGTCACAGCAGACAGCTGGCAGGAGGCCTGTTGGGTGGTCATCAGTTCCTACTTTGATGAGAAAGGTTTGGTCCGACAACAGTTAGATTCCTTTGATGAGTTCATACAAATGTCTGTGCAGAGGATTGTTGAGGAAACTCCGGCTATTGACTTGCAGGCCGAGGCGCTGCATATGTCGGCTGAAGAAGAAATACCTGTAAGTTAAAAAACAAAACTTGTCTACTTAATGTTAAAATCTGCTGTAACTGAAGAACATGTGGTCCTGTGACTGCTATTGAAACATTTGAACATAAAATATATTCCTGGTTGTGTTGTAACTAGAGATCCAAGGAACATGGAACTAAAAAATAAAACATTAACATCAATTTACATCTAGATGTGGATTTATCGACACTGATACATTGATTTATTAATTGTAGTTTGTCGAAAAAATTGAAACTTTCCACCCCTTATTGTGAATTTATGATTGTATTGTGTTACTGTGGTCAGTTTCTTTGTGAGTACATCAGTTATTATTACTTATAAAGAGAAATACAATGTATTTAACTGCCTTGTTTGACTTAAGTTAGAACTGGTTGAGGAAATGCAAAATGATTGTATTCCTCTCTAATCTATAAAATTTGTGATTCCTGTGAGTTCTATGAAAATGAAATATTGAATGTGGGCTGCTTGACAAATAATGGAGTTAGATACATGGTAGTTGTACATTTCTTGAGGTGTGGGCAGATTATTAAAAGACTATTATCATGACTGGGAGTTGATATGGAAAAAGAATTATCTTCATTTAGGTTAACCAATGTTCTCAATTTAATCAAGGTAACCCTCGATCAGTATGCCTGTTAATGCATTGTTTACTTGATTTACATTTCAAAAGAAAAGCAAAAATGAATATCAAAGAAACATTAAGCTGTAAAACCAGTGTTGAAATTCAAATTTGCAGCTAGATTGTGGTTATGCAATTTCATCTGGTCGCTGGTCAGTAGCCTCCTGGTCCAAATAAAGTTTCTTCCAGAGATGCAGTATATATACCGTATGCTAAGGCTGTCCACATAGGAACTTGGCCCGAGACTAAAGTATCGTTTTTCCTGATCACCCAACAGACAAGATTTCTATTAAATTTTGAGCAAATCTACCTGTCCAAACCAACTCACTGGGAGAAAGATGGTTCGCCATCCCCTATGATGCCAAACGAAGCCCGCCTTAGGAACCTGACGTAAGTATTTAAATCATGCTTGGTTGATCATGGTTTATCCTTTCTCTGATGTTAAGAACCTGCACATTTTCAAGAGACCAACTCCGTTGCTTTTTCGATCATCTTGTGGAGAACCAGGTCTGTGCGGTTTGTTTCCACATATCAGAGAATCGGGTATCGGGTCGCAAAATGCGACACCCAGATTTTCAGGTCGCTACACAAGTGGAAAGATGCATAGCAGTTCTTGTACACAGGAGCCACAGTATGTTATAAAAATGAAACACAAAAAGTAAGAAGAAAAATGATTCAGAACCTTCAATATTGCAACACGGCATTTGAACGCTTACTTTGTCCGCTCTACAAATTTCAGATATTCTGCTCCCTTATACGTCGACATCACAAAATCCATTATTAAAGATGGGACGGATGTGCAGGAGACGCAACATCAGAAGACATTTCTCGGGAAGATCCCTATCATGCTTCGGTCCACCTACTGCCTTCTAAACGGTCTTACGGATCGTGATTTAACAGGTCAGAGAGATTCTACGTTTAGCGAATCCTGCGTAACTTTTAAGATTGCTTCTCTTTGGTCTTCGTTCCTTCCCTTTCTGGCATTTTGCAGACGTCTAGATTGTCGGGTCTTTCTCGGGTTTTCTATTTTGTGACAGTTGTTGTCTTTCTTTAGGGTTTGCAAGTCAATATTACAGTGGAATTGAACTTTGTGTGTACATGGATCAATTAAAATTGTGGTTCATTGTCAATATTGATGTTTATTTCAATACCATCTTTGTTATATATAATATAGTTTAAAGTGAGGTATGGCACATTCAATTAATGTACCTTTTCATGTTAAATACTGATTTACCTTTGTAACATGTGTATGAGGGACTCTGATAACCTTGCTCCAGGGTTTGGTGGTCAATTTATCGTATCGGCCTTGTTTATCGTCTTATGCAGAATTGTCAGAATGTCCCTTAGATCCCGGCGGGTACTTCATCATCAACGGATCAGAGAAGGTCATCATCGCTCAAGAGAAAATGGCCACCAACGGGGTGTACGTCTTTCAAAAGAAGAGCAACAAGTACGCCTTCACTTCAGAGTGTCGTTCCTGCCTGGAGAATTCCTCTCGTCCGACAAGTACCATGTGGGTTCATCTCATGACCAGGGGTGGATCGGTAAGTGGCAAATGTTTCAAAGTATCGTCAACTCATTGAGAGATTTATCAGTAAGCGTAACAAAGTGAAATTTTTGACTAACAAATGAGTGGACCAGTTTTCCTGCTTTGGCTTCTAAAATTCATGGCAATTCACTAGCAAGTTTCAAAGCATCACACCACATTGTATTGGTTCTTTCAAGTGTGGTGTTTGTTGAGCCTTAAAAATTTAGAATAACACACACACAATTACTGAGTTTGGAGGAATGTGATTGCAAGTTCAGTCTAATTTCATTCTAGCAAAGAACTTTTTATCCATGTAATTACATGAAAAGGCTAGCATCCATTACACGATTTGACCGAGTTTAATGTCATAAATGGAGGTATGTTAACAAAATGGTGATCCTAATAGTAAGCTCACTTAACAAATCAAGACCAGGGATTAAATGAAGATCAGGTCGTCCTCGGCATCATACTTTAATTCGTACACTACCTCCATTAATTTCAGGGTTCAAAGAAGAGTTCCATCGGCCAGAAGATCATTGCTATCCTGCCCTACATCCGTCAGGAGATTCCAATCATGATCGTTTTCAGAGCTCTCGGGTTTGTGGCAGACAGAGATATCTTGGAGCATATCATCTACGATTTTGATGATCCCGAGATGATGGAAATGGTAATTCCTGTTTTGTTTCCTTCATATTTTTACAGGATTTTTCTTTTGTAGGTGTGGGGGGGGGGGGGAGATTAGGTTGAGAAAGGCACTTAATTACATTAAAGTAGGTTGTTCATTAATGTTCTAATTATAACATTTTTTTAACAAAATTTCAAGTATGCAAGTACTCTTGTGTATTGGTAATTTTATTAAAGAAAATCAGAGGCAGAATAAACTATTTTGGATTTGTCAACCTTGATAAATCTTTAGTTTTTTTTTTTCTATAAATATTTTTTTCTATTCCTTTTTTTCTTCAGGTGAAACCATCTTTGGATGAGGCATTCGTCATTCAAGAACAGAACGTAGCTTTGAATTTCATTGGAGCAAGAGGTGCTAGACCAGGTGTTACAAAAGAGAAGAGGATCAAATATGCTCGTGAAATTCTACAGAAGGAGTTACTCCCTCATGTAGGAATTAGTGACTTCTGTGAAACCAAGAAAGCTTACTTCTTGGGGTGAGGAACATCAAAGTTTTTCTTTCAAAGATGAAATTTCAAAATAGATTGAGGTATTTAGTGAATTAAAATATGTTATAGTTGCTCTTTTCCTCGTCATACATGAATCAGTTCATCTTAAGGATTTTAATTGATTTGTTTATGTTTATTCCGTTGATCTTGAACGGTTAGAAGTGTGCTCACAACCATAGCGCAAATTTTGGATGTCAGTATGAGCTCTTTGGTGATAATCAACAGATAGAACTCAATGCTAATATGCAGTTTAACACTCAGAAGTCATCTCTCTTTCTCTCTTATTCCTACAAAATTCCAAGTATTGCATCTAAAATCATACCCATCAAACTCGTCCCCTCTTTACCTCCCTCTTTTCTTCCAAACCTAACAACAAAATGTAACAAAACTTCAGACAAGTTGTAGACTAGTGCAGATCACAGAATAGGTCTAAAAAGCGACGAAATTTTTTCAAGATGGACTCGCTCACACTCTTGGAATGAGTTTTGCATACCATTATATGTGCTTGTGTTTAAAATAAGTAGTCATCACACATATAGTTCAATCACGTGGTTGGAAAAAAAGGCCGAGTTTGAGTAACATTGTTACACCTTTATCTCTGACACAGGTACTGCGTCCACCGTCTGTTACTTGCAGCTTGCGGGAGGAGAGAATGCGACGACCGGGATCACTATGGCAACAAACGTTTGGACCTTGCTGGCCCTCTACTGGCCTTTCTATTCAGAGCTCTGTTCAAGGGTCTGCAGAAGGAAGTACGATACTATGCACAGAAGTTTGTCGACAAAGGAAAGGTAAAAGTGGAGAAATTCTTCCTAATGTTCAAAAGTATTAGAAGTAGTAAAAAGTGATTTAAATCTGCCACTGGGACACTGGACCGAGCTCTGTAATGTACCTCTTTGGGATAAAAGGGGGCAAAACCTGTTTCAGTAAATTAGGTAGCTTTGCATAGGGCAGAGCTATAGATGTGACATGTTTAGGAGAGGTATTAACCCTCCCCTTATTTGTCAACCATTATACCATAAGTCTTTCAGTTTTAACAAGGAGTCAATACGACCTGTTTGAATCTGTCATCGCTTCATTCAGACTCCGTGCAATGGTCACTTGTCAACTATAAGCATTCTTTGGCACCGGTTTCATTTTGTGAACTGTCTAATCAGGAAAGAATATTTTGAGTTGAAAGTTTTTTGTAATGATAAAAGCAGACAGATAAAACTATTGCCTACTCTGTAGCTCATTTACTTAAACACCGTACCAGTCCTGTATCGAAAGAAGGTTAAACAAAATACAGTGAAGTATCATAGAACATATTCATCAGTGTTCAACATATGAGCGACTTGTGAGTTAAGTGATCCCAATGAATTAAATTATTAAAAAAAATTGTTTAATTGTTGTTTGCAGGATTTCAATGTTGAGTTAGCCATCAAGACAAGAACGATCACCGATGGGTTGAAGTACTCCTTAGCGACAGGTAACTGGGGTGACCAGAAAAAAGCTCATTTGGCTAGGGCTGGTGTGTCTCAGGTACGTTTACAAGAAAACTAGATTGAAAAGCCAAATTGTTAGCAATTGTTCATTTTATGATGAATTATTTAAGATGGAGTAAATGTAGATTTATGTCTGAAGGGCAAATTATATTTGATATGATGATATCGAAGTGGATCTAACCATAGCTAGAACAGGGCACACTGCTTGCTATACATATTGGCAGCTTAGATATAAGAATGCCTTAAAACAACACTCGGGGGTTCCTTCCATGAACTATCAGCAATTAAGTCTAACACTCAGAAAATTACCTTTCGTATTCATATTTATTATTGTACACAAGATAGTTATTAATGAAATGTCTCTCACACATACCTGCTCAGTGATAATTTTTATGCGCATTTTGCAAATGATTGACCGGCTGTTTGATATAGTTTATTTCCAATGGTTTGCTGCTGTTTGGTTTATAATGGGTTCCCATGCGGGGCTTCATCATCACAGAGCATGAAGATGTTACCTAGTCCCATCACCAAAATGACTGAAAGTCTCACACTTTCCAATTTAATTACTGCTTACCTTGGGCTACAAAACCATGTAGCCCAGTCGATCCAGGTATTTCATAGGTAGTATTGACTACTGCCTGTGATATTTTATTCTGTTTAATACAAGTTACTAACCCAGAATGGATTTTTTTTCTGATATATTTTATCCAGGTACTCAATATACCGATCCAGGTAGTTCATAGGAAGTATCGACTACTGTCTGTGATATTCTATTCTGTTTAATACTTACTAACCTAGACTGGATCTTTTTTCCTGATATATTTTATCCAGATACTCAATAGACTGATCCAGGTAGTTCATAGGTAGTATGGACGTACTGTCTGTGATATTTTATTCTGTTTAATACTTACTTACCCAGAATGGATTTTTTTTCTGATATATTTTATCCAGGTACTCAATAGACTGATCCAGGTAGTTCATAGGTAGTATGGACGTACTGTCTGTGATATTCTATTCTGTCTAATACTTACCCAGAATGGATTTTTTTTTCTGATATATTTTATCCAGGTACTCAATAGACTGATCCAGGTAGTTCATAGGTTGTATCGACTACTGTCTGTAATATTTTATTCTGTTTAATACTTACTAACCAGAATGGATCTTTGTTCCTGATTTATTTTATCCAGGTACTCAGTAAAGATCCAGGTAGTTCATAGGTAGTATCGACGTACTGTCTGTGATATTTTATTCTGTTTAATACTTACTAACCCAGAATGGATATTTTTTCCTGATATGTTTTATCCAGGTACTCAATAGACTTACATTTGTGTCCACCCTGTCTCATCTGAGACGGCTTAACTCTCCTTGCGGTCGTGATGGCAAGCTTGCCAGACCCAGACAGCTTCACAACACTCAGTGGGGAATGGTCTGTCCTGCTGAAACACCAGAGGTAACATCTTTTCCTTATATATGCTCAGTCTAGTAGTTTGCATGTCAATGCGCTAGGCGTTCTGTAGTCCAAGTCAAAAGAACTAATAACGCTATAGAAGGTTTTGTACCAGTGTGCAGAACATTACCACCTTCAGTTGTCTGCCTATCGAGCTATCCAGCCTTGAGTTGTTGCTTACTCCATATGAAATATTTCCATGCTGGTGGTGCCTTTTGGAAGTATACTTCCTGCATACTGTGTTAAGCAGAGATTCAAACCCCATTTTCTCTGTTACAACTCTGCAAGCAGGTGGGGAGGGATTTATGCAACTCTTTCATACATTATAAAGGCACACAAATCATGCAGAGAAATCCCCACTGCCAGGAAGCTACAAAAAAGGAAGTTTAGTCAATAATTGAAACTGCAAAAATTACTTTCAGAAATTGGATTTCAGACCAAGTGAGTTCTTGAATTGCTTGCCTGTTCATTGAGGGTAGTTTTTTTGGGTGAAG
This sequence comes from Apostichopus californicus, assembly GCA_020650975.1. Taxonomy (NCBI): domain Eukaryota; kingdom Metazoa; phylum Echinodermata; class Holothuroidea; order Aspidochirotida; family Stichopodidae; genus Apostichopus; species Apostichopus californicus. The sequence goes on from JAIPMN010041995.1 coordinate 9,140, forward strand.
GTTAAATTAAGGATTCTTAATTTTTTATTTTTTTCAGGGACATGCTGTAGGCCTTGTGAAGAATCTGGCCCTCATGGCCTACATCTCTGTCGGGTCTCAACCTAGCCCCATCTTGGAATTTTTGGAGGAGTGGAGTATGGAGAATCTGGAAGAAATAGCACCGTCAGCTATTCATAAGTAAGTTAGACTTGACGTGGGTTCCATTACATCTTAGCACAATGTGGAATAGCCTGGTGAGATTAAGATTAATAGGTTCTGTCATTTGTGGAGCGAGAACCATTTAGCCAGCTTTTTGGCATTTTTAATAAAATTTTCATTACTATGGAATATGGAAATCTGGTAACACTAGAATTTAATTCCCATGCCTAGTCAAATTTCAAATAAATTGCAAAAAAAGAATAGTGGGGCAAAATTTGAAAGATTGTGATTTTCCATTTAGATGTGTGAAAACATTTTACATGACAAGAAATGAATGAAATGTTGATCTGATGAAGGAAAAAATGTAGGAGTTTGTCTCAGTGTGAACAAATTTAATTTTTAAAAATTCCTCTGAATAATACTCAGTAGGTTTGGTAAAAACAATTGTCAGAAATTTGTGAGCTGTCTCTCTTCGTTTTAGTGCCACCAAGATCTTTGTGAATGGTTGTTGGGTTGGAATTCATCGTGATCCCGACCAGCTGATGAACACCTTACGTAAACTGCGTCGGCAGATGGATATCATTGTGTCAGAGGTATGCAAATTTTGTTGTATTGTTCTCTCCACCCCTTGTCTACTAATCCCCTTACATCTATCTCTTTGTGTTCACCATGCTCATTAACCTGTCTGTATTCTGTGTGTGTTTTTGTCCCTTCTGTTACTGTAACTTGTCATTCAGCCTCTGGAGAAGATCCTGCTAGGATCAAAACATCAGGGTCATTTACTTTTACACATATTGTTCAACATATTAGATATGTATTATTATTGTGTCACAGGTATAATTTGTTTTTTTGTCCAGTTGTTGTATAAATAGGTTACTGAGACAGGTGAATGCTATTGTGTCAAAGATTGGTTTTGTTTTGTTGTATAAGATAAACTACTTAGATATAAGTTGGGCCGGAGTTATCAATATTTTAAACTAAATGAAACTGATTTTTGCACCCCCAAAGCCACTGTTGCATGTGTACATTAACCAATATACTCAGTTGATCTCTGTGAGTTTAGCATTGTTGTTCGGTCTAATATTTTGTTTGTTTTTCTTATTCAGTTAATTACTTTATTTATTTATTTTTCATGACTTTTATTAACCAGGTCTCCATGGTCAGAGATATCAAGGAGAAAGAGATCCAGATCTATACAGACGCTGGGAGGATATGTCGCCCTCTGTTGATTGTTGAAGAACAAAAGCTTCTCCTGAAGAAGAGACATATTGACATGTTAAAAGAGAGAGAGTACAACAATTACAGGTAAGAAATATTTCAAATAGATCGGTCTCTTTAGGTCAAAGGTCAGTGCCTAGCTCTGACAGTTTCTCCTGAAGAAGAGACATATTGACATGTTAAAAGAGAGAGTACAACAATTACAGGTTAGAAATATTTCAAATAGATCAGTCTCTTTAGGTCAAAGGTCAGTGCCTTGGTCTGACAGTTTCTCCTGAAGAAGAGACATATTGACATGTTAAAAGAGAGAGAGTACAACAATTACAGGTAAGAAATATTTCAAATAGATCAGTCTCTTTAGGTCAAAGGTCAGTGCCTTGGTCTGACAGATTGCATTGTCTTAAAGCTACTCTGTATTCTAAGCTGTCATTTTGTCACAGGCATGAGAGTCAAACAGAACTTAATCATTTAAAACTTGATAAGAAGTCAGTATATTTAACACACAAAAAAAGCAAAAAACAAAATTGTACTATCAAGGAATTCCCTTCGTATATAATTGTTCTTATTTATGTGTTCTTAGATCTTAGATCTTCTTTACGTGTTGACTTAATACATGCCATTATTATTAAGGTGTACATTGTGGCTAAGATTTCTCCTGGTTATTTTATTAGTTGCCAGGTGCTTGTAGCCAGTGTACATTGCCTCTAAGGTTTCTCCTGGTTGTTCTATTAGTTGGCAGTAGCTTGTAACCAGTGTACATTGTGGCTAAGATTTCTCCTGGTTATTCTATTAGTTGGCAGGAGCTTGTAGCCAGTGTACATTGCGGCTAAGATTTCTCCTGGTTGTTCTATTAGTTGGCAGGAGCTTGTAGCCAGTGTACATTGCGGCTAAGATTTCTCCTGGTTGTTCTATTAGTTGGCAGGAGCTTGTAGCCAGTGTACATTGTGGCTAAGATTTCTTCTGGTTGTTCTGTTAGTTGGCAGGAGCTTGTAGCCAGTGTACATTGCCTCTAAGGTTTCTCCTGGTTGTTCTATTAGTTGGCAGTAGCTTGTAACCAGTGTACATTGTGGCTAAGATTTCTTCTGGTTGTTCTGTTAGTTGGCAGGAGCTTGTAGCCAGTGTACATTGCCTCTAAGGTTTCTCCTGGTTGTTCTATTAGTTGGCAGTAGCTTGTAACCAGTGTACATTGCGGCTAAGATTTATCCTGGTTGTTCTATCAGTTGGCAGGAGCTTGTAGCCAGTGTACATTAAGGCTAAGATTTCTCCTGGTTGTTCTATTAGTTGGCAGGAGCTTGTAGCCAGTGTACATTGCAGCTAAGATTTCTCTTGTAGTTATATTTAGTTGGCAGGAGCTTGTAGCCAGTGTACATTGCAGCTAAGATTTCTCCTGGTTGTGCTATTAGTTGACAGGAGCTTGTAGCCAGTGTACATTGTGACTAAGATTTCTCCTGGTTCTATTAGTTGGCAGGAGCTTGTAGCCAGTGTACATTGCAGCTAAGATTTCTCTTGTAGTTATATTTAGTTGGCAGGAGCTTGTAGCCAGTGTACATTGCAGCTAAGATTTCTCCTGGTTGTGCTATTAGTTGACAGGAGCTTGTAGCCAGTGTACATTGTGACTAAGATTTCTCCTGGTTCTATTAGTTGGCAGGAGCTTGTAGCCAGTGTACATTGCAGCTAAGATTTCTCCTGGTTGTGCTATTAGTTGACAGGAGCTTGTAGCCAGTGTACATTGTGACTAAGATTTCTCCTGGTTCTATTAGTTGGCAGGAGCTTGCAGCCATTGTGACTAAGATTTGTGTCTAAGATTTCTCCTATTTCTTCTATCAGTTGGCAGGAGCTTGTAGCCAGTGGGGTGGTAGAATACATCGATACCATGGAGGAAGAAACAGTCATGTTGGCGATGTCACCAGATGACCTGAGGGACACTGGTGCTGTCTACTGTTCCACCTACACCCACTGTGAGATCCATCCGTCCATGATCCTGGGAGTCTGTGCTTCCATCATTCCATTTCCTGATCACAACCAGGTGAGAGGTTGTTCATTAAACTCATCGTGTTGTGTTTGAGTCTTGTTTTCATGTTTGGGTGACAAAATAGTCATGACAACATTGAACCACTAATTTCATAAACCTTCATTGGTAAAACAGTGCAGACAGCGGCCAAGTGTAATCGATTGCAAACTGCGGTCGAGTAATACTCGTTAGAAAATGTAAGAATGCCAACCAAATTCAGATGCATTTTCTTGTCCTCGACATCATAATCGTTTGAAGGCACTTAATTATTTGAATGTCAAGTCTTTAAAGTTAGTCTGCTATCACTGTTAAATGCATTCTGGTTGGTTTTTGTCATCTATTATGCTCTTGTTTTCTCTCTCTCTCTCGTTTCTTCAGTCCCCTCGTAACACGTACCAGTCAGCTATGGGCAAACAAGCCATGGGAATGTACATAACAAACTTCCATGTCCGTATGGACTCCCTATCACACGTCCTCTATTACCCCCAGAAACCCTTAGTCACCACCAGGTCCATGGAGTTCCTGCGGTTTAGGGAGCTTCCCGCCGGGATCAACTCCATAGTAGCTATTTCATCCTACACCGGTTACAACCAGGAAGACTCTGTCATCATAAATGCAGGTTCCATAGACAGAGGCTTATACAGGTACATTAATTAAAGGAAACCCAGCAAATTAAAATGAGAAAAGGGAACCAGGCAAATTAAAATGAGAAAGCAAATCTGTCGCTTTTGATTGTCCTTACGCTATTTCAGTTGTGGTTATACCATTTGCTTTTTTAATCGGTAGTGCATAGAGTTTAGCGCACTGCGCATGCAAGGAATGAAGTCGAAATGCACAGGGAGTAATTTAGTGTTCAAGCTTTGTGCAGCAGTTTTGAAGGTTCTTACTTATGTCTCTCATTAATTACTATGGTTCCTACGAACACATACATCTTTTCATTTTTATAGAAATTTGACCATTTTGCGATGCGATACTGGATAAATTATTCTCTTATGTAATTGGTTATATCCCGAGATCATGCTGTGGCCAGATGATTTGAAGGTGTCCCTGTTACTGTGGTTTTGCTCAGACCGTTTACTGGCCAGAGGACTTTGATGTTTTTAGGTTTGATGGCTCTAAGATCAGTAAATTGGTAGTAGAAAACATGAAAACTTAACTGTGTTACATTTGTAATCTAGTGACCACTTAAGAATGAATCAGGTTGAAAGATATGTGAGAACTGAGAAACAAGTACAGAATACTTGTGGTCAAGAAGAGGAGAACAGGCAGAGATGTAGTAAGGAAGAGGAGAATGAAAGAGATGAGAGCTTGGAAAGAGAATAAGGTGCAAACACTAGTAAAATCCAACATTAAATACATCACTCTGTCGATTATCCCATCACAGGTCTGTCTTTTACCGATCATACAAAGACTGTGAAACAAAAGACCACGACACAGACGAGATGTTTGAAAAGCCGGACAGAGAAACGTGTCAAGGTAAGAAGTCAGTTACCAGGTTATCAATTGACAAGGTGGTGTGAAAGATTAATGAAATGCTTTAAACAAATGCCTTGTTCAAATTTTGTAGTATGGAACATACTCAGAAGAAATTTTTCCTCGGAGGAGACATCGTCAAAAAGATGACGCCCGCAATCTCAATTAAAGATAACGGTGGAAACGAGGATTATTTCACAGAATACAAAGCAAACTATTATTTACATACGTCTCTCTTTCTCACTAATCTCTACGACTGATCTTGTAATTCTACACATTTACTCTAATGACTGCCGAGCCAACCTACAACGTTAAATTGTGCAAGTGAAAGGCATATGCTAAGTCTCCCAAATCAGACTCCTCCCTCCACCTTCATTCTTGAAGGGAATAAGACCATCAAAATATTTTTTCTCAAAAACTATGCTAGTTAAGCAAGCCTTAATGTAACTCACTACTTTATCCACATACCAATGATGTCTTTTTCTTTCCCATATCTCTGTGTACTGTACATGAAACACCAATGTTCTAGGGTAATTGATTGCCCCTCAACCTTTTGCTCATCTCCCCCACCCCCCCCCCCACCCCAACCACCTTGTAATGTGTAAATGTAACTACAAGCCTGCATGCTAAACCTACAAAACTGACAGTCTGTTACCTTTAGAGATTGTGAGATATCTGTCCTTCTATTGGAGACATAACAACATACTCTTACTACCTGTTTCTCATTAGTGCATTCTATCTTCCACTTCAGGGATGAGAAATGCTGTCTATGAAAAGTTAGAAGACGATGGTATAATTGCTCCCGCTACCAGAGTGTCTGGTGATGACGTCCTCATCGGCAAGACTGCATTGGTCAAGGAAAATAATGATGAGGTAATCAATAATCCTGACGATGTTTCAAATTACAGCCGACCTTTGCGTTTGTTTGTAACCCTACGTCAGTCTTATTAAGCCAACGTTAATCTTGTATGTTATTATGCGCCTCTCAATTCCCCTATAAAATTGTCTTACAAATTTGTTTGTCCCAAATACTGTGATTTTGACCATTTTAGCCATTTAACCAAAAACTGCAAATGCATAAAAAAGTTTACTGGCTAAAATCACATTCTTACTGGCATTGTCCTGAATTACAGCACACATCGGTTTGTTTACAGGCATTTGAGAGCAGCTCAATAACATTTGCTGACAATTAGAAGTAAGTGGGGCTTATGTTAGGTACGTGACAAATCTTTGATTGACAATTGTTTACTGACTTAACCATTTGTTGATGTTTAGATTTCTATTTTTCTTTTCTCTCCTTAGCTCGAAGGTACCAGTAATCGTTACACCAAGAGAGACTGTAGTACCTTCATGAGAAGAAGTGAAACAGGTATTATTGACCAAGTAATGGTCAGCATTAACCAAGAGGGATACAAGTTCTGTAAACTCAAGGTCAGTTCACTTTTCTTTAATAGCTACTTCAACTATTAACAACATCAGCACTGAATATGGTACAGATTTATTCCTTAAATTTGCCACATTGCTCTGAAAAATAGACTGTATCTCATGAGACATTGGAAACCTATGTATAGAGTAAATTTTCATTTGTTAATGAGCATTATTTCTTTCTGTGATTCAGCAAGGGTGCAGTTGTCATTTTTGTACTGGGGGTGGGGGGGGGTTACGATGTTATGTTGTCCAAGGAGGGGATTGCCCTTCCCATTTGTAAAATTCTGATAAAATGGACAGAGCTTAGATGCAAAAAGGTGCTATATTTTGCAAGTTTTGGAACAAGTAAGAATTTTTCAACTGTTTAGGTCTGCCTAATGGAACCAATTTGTATCGTTTCTGTTGTTGTGTTTGAGTTGCATAATAAATTGTAAATTACTTTGTCGTCCCATAGGTACGGTCTGTCAGAACCCCTCAGATTGGAGACAAGTTTGCCAGTCGTCACGGGCAGAAGGGTACATGTGGAATCAAGTACAGAATGGAGGTAAATCTAACAAATTAAATGAATTATCGGCCCGCACTAGTTGGTATTATTACTATTATACCGAGGCAGCGACTCGGTCTGACAAGATGGTAAACCCTAAACTGTGGCTATGACTGGAAGGTATCTTCACCATACCTCAATCAGGGACATAGCCATGATGAGTATTTGTTCTTACCAATCATTAATGTGTTCATGGAAGTCATGTTTTTATAGTTATTAGTGTCATAGAAAAGAAATAGTTATTAATTGTCTTTCAACATGATGATTGTATTTTTCTTTCAAAATAAAATATTTTAACATGATTCCTGGTGTAACCATGTTTTATAAAGGGAGAAACAATATTAATTTTGTTTCTTAATTTCATCTGTGTTAAGTATAGTCGTTGTTATCATGTTTCAAGTGTTTTTCTTATTCTTTTTATTTGCTATAGGACATGCCTTTTACCTGTGAAGGGATTACACCGGACGTCATCATCAACCCTCACGCTATTCCCAGTCGTATGACGATTGGCCATTTAATTGAATGTCTGCAAGGGAAAGTGTCCGCTAATAAGGGTGAGATCGGCGACGCCACTCCCTTCAACGATGCTGTAAACGTCCAGAAGATATCTAATCTCCTCCACGAATATGGCTACATGGAGAGAGGGAATGAGGTAATTTATCTAGGCATCATTGGTCTGACCCATTCCCATGCCTCTTAATTATGACCAAATGAAGGGAATGAGGTAGTTCATCTAGGCAACCTCGGTCTGCCCCATTCCCATGCCTCTTAATTATGACCAAATGATGGGAATGAGGTACTTCATCTAGGCATCCTTCGTCCTGCCCCATTCCCATGCCTCTTAATTATGACCAAATGATGAGAAGGAGGTAACTCATCTAGGCATCCTTGGTCTTGCCACATTCATTGGTTCCCGGTCAACACTGTTCACATTCTACCTTGAAAATATATACAAAAAAACATTCCAAGAAACAGAAGGTTTCTGATCTTAGCAGCAGATTTAGAAAAATGACAGCTGCGAGACGTGACTTTTAAAACTATGATCCCAAATGGAGCAAGATTTTTCTGAGCTGTTTGGCGGAGTTGTTCTTTGCAAAGATGTCTCTTATATGAGCTAAAAGATGAAGGTTGGGTTTGTGTCCCCTGTAGATGAAGAACCTTAATAAACATCTGTGTCTTAATAAACTGTCTTAATAAATATCTGTGAAAAATTTGACAAAGTTCCTGGCTATATCCAGCAATTTGTTAGTTGTTAGCAAGGTCTGTTCAGGACATGATTAGTAATTTGTTAATTGGAGACAGCAATACCAAATGTTTGCAGAGATTCATTCGTAGGTAAATAGCTTTCATTAGAATTCCTTACAGTGTATCATTCTTTTGTTTTTAACGCTACAGAAGTGACAGCAAGACTGGATGAGTTTTTGAACCACTTTTTAATTTATTTTTATTCCTTCTTTTTTCTTTTTCATTGACAGGTCATGTATTGTGGCTTTACAGGCAGAAAGATAGCAACCCAGGTTTTCTTAGGTCCGACCTACTACCAAAGATTGAAGCATATGGTGGATGACAAGATCCATTCCAGGGCCAGGGGACCGGTGCAGATATTAAATAGGCAGCCCATGGAAGGAAGATCCAGGTAAAATTCTCTTTCGACTTGTATCGAATAATATTAATTAAAGTTGGGTCACTGGAAATTATTTCAAGTTAGCAATTATATGATTACTTGAAGATTTATTACATATTAAAGTATGATGTACCTAGTTAGAAACTGCACCATTTTTATTGTGGAAGTCTGATTCTACAAAATATCATTTTTGTCTGTATTCTTTGCATTTTGTGATCTAAAATACATAAATTCTGACCTATTACTTCCAGGGATGGCGGTCTTCGTTTTGGGGAGATGGAACGCGATTGTCAGATTGCCCATGGAGCAGCTCAGTTCCTTCGTGAGAGGTTGTTCGAGGTCTCTGACCCGTACAGGGTTCACGTCTGCGACATCTGTGGCCTTATTGCGATTGCTAACCTAAAGAACATGACTTACGAATGCCGTGGCTGTAAGAATAAGACATTGGTGAGTAATGTAACAACACCTCCCTTAGGAACACCTCCAACCCTTACGAACACTTACCAACACCTCCCTTACATTGCCTTACGAATGCTGAGGCTGTATGAAATAGACACTGGTCAGTAATGGCCCCTTGTAACAACACCTCTCATGAAATATTAATCAATTATTGCAAGAGTTTCTGTCGGTACACATGTATTAACATAACACACATCAATGAAGGGGTTTAATGAATGCAACAGTATTAAGCCATGCAGTATATGTTCATTCAGCACACAATGTTGCATGTACTTGTATAGCTTTCATTCAAAAGCGTCTGATTAAGATGTTGGGCAACACTCTTTTATTTATTTATGATAATTTTGTCCGTCAGGTTTCTCAGATCCGAATTCCTTACGCCTGTAAGCTCCTCTTCCAGGAACTGATGTCTATGAGTATTGCTCCAAGGATGATGGTTCGACCACTAGAACAGAAGGTAAGAGGAGGTTTGAAGCTATTAAGAGGAAGTATCGGTATAGTAGCGAGTAATGGCCATAACTATGTATGTTAACCCTGAGCTGCAGGGAGCTCCCCAACAACAGGATGATGTCATTTCTTGTAAATCAACTTTTAATAATATTTGTGTAGATTGACGTTTCATCTTTTCTTTTGATTGGAAGTGGGTTTTTTTGGAGTAATACTGGTTAATGTTTTAAATTTATGAAGAGCTCTCTGCTATTATCCCCATCCATTCCTTGTTGAACTAATTATCTCGTTCAATATTATAAGTTGTGATTATTTATCTTTCTCTGTTACAGTCTTGATGTGCCAACCTCCGAAACGACGGTACCAAGGTAGTCTCTGCTGGAGACGAGATTTTCAACATGTTTGCCAATTCAGAGTGAAAAGAGACAGTTCCCAGGGTGACAGGCTTGCTGTAGCAGAGACAGTTATAAGTGACATAAACTTTAAACTGAGAAGCATACTTGAGAATATTGAATACAATGTTTTGGCTTTAGTACACATACAAAGCACATAGTTCTATGCATGCATGTTGTGCAAATTTTTAATGGTCTTCCGAGACGACCAAATTTCTATTCGGACAACCAAAATCAGCTGTGGAGGCGGTCCAGTGGACAACCAGTTGTTTACATCAAATTCAGATGGCATTGTAACTAAATTACCCCAAATGGGTTAAAGTTGTGCTGGTGCACAGGCAGTGTTATTACTTATGTCTTTATCAATGGATGGGTAAATCCTTTACTTATAATATCTTCATTAAAATTAAGTTTTAACACGTTGTTGTGATAGTTATGGTGCATAGCATATATGGACTTATGCCTACACGTTTGTATCCACATGTCATTATCGTTATTTGCTCAACTGAATTGAATTGTTAAAATCCCCCAAAGAACAAAGATTTCAACCACTTCATGTTGTTCAGTTTGAAGCAAGATTGCAAATAGGCCTTTGCATCAGTAAAAACATTGGCAACGTTTTGTCACATTTAAGTCCATAATGGTCCAACTATAAGAGATCCCAAATTGAATGGAATTGCAAACCCACACAATTCTTACCTATACACCACACAATTCTTAGCTATACACAGGGTCAACCCTGTTTCAACCGCACATGATACCTTTACTGTAGCCTACAGTATGCCCTAATGCCATAGGAACACATGCAACAAATTCTTCTGGCCAAATATATCCTGTGGTACTTCCATCTCATAATGTGTGTTAGTCTATGTAGAATAATTCTTATGTATGGCCAACCTGTGTATAGTTGAATGCAATTGTAAATTAATAGTAGATTTAACACAATATAAATCTCATGCAAGTATTTGAGTAGATTCAAGAGTATTTTAGGAGATTTGAGGATTATGCTGCTTGTATTTGAAGGAAAAAATCAGATTGGCTTTGTTTCGGACTTATTGTGGTTGATAAATCAGCTAGGCCTGGAGTTGTAATAGCTTAAAGGTGGGGAAGGGGGTATATCACACAGCATGAAAGAAAACCTAGATTAGTTGTACGTGCCTGTATATGCCTTGGATTTTATGAGTGAACAGGCCAGTCATAAGGAATGCTCTCAGTTTATTATTCAAATGTGGTAATAATAGACATCCAAATATTGCCAGCTCTGACAAAAGAAGTCCTTATAAATCCAGCATTGCAGGAAGAGCATGAACTATAGACGATGATCTCGGTCTCGATATAAGGGGACTGGGGTTGAGAGCGGATCAGTCTGTTCGTTGTTTGGTTTTCGTGCTCGGGGTCTTTCCTGGATGACTTTTCTTTAAAAAGTATCTTATTTGTTCTTACTTGAAATCTACATTGAATCTAGCTTGAAATTGACATTAAATCAATTGTGAAATATATTTTTGAATCTGCTTGAAATCTAGCATCATATGTGTTTCTGGTATCTAGCTTCAAATAGCTGTAAACAATCAAATTATTACAAATTAAAGCTTGTCTGATATTCAGCCTTCTCAGACAGCATGACTGGGCTATGCCACTTGTAACTCCTTTCTCTATTAACCACATAATTTTGTTTGTATGGTCCAAAAAGTTTGTAAAGGTTTCTCACTTGAAATTGTCTTAATCATAGTGTTACAATCTTGATGTAAGGGGACTGGGTTTGAGCATGGATCAAGTTGTCTCCTTTTTGTGAACGTACCTTTGAAAGTCCATACTGTAATGGTGCATGATTGGACTACATTCTTAAACATGTTAGTCACTGATGTTATGAGTGCCGTACATTTTGTAAATATTGTCATGTAAAATAAATTTTCGTTTTTGTGATAAGGTATTATAATTTGTTGCTTGTTATTAACCCTAAAAATTCAAAGAATTCAAAAGAAAAAACAAAACCCAGTATAATCAGTATACAATAATGTATTATCCCTCTAATAAGTCAATTCAATTGCCATAAAGACATTCTATGGCAGCAACTTTCACATCAAAACATTATCAGGGCTTTCTGATGATGGGAAACTAGGACACAACCCTCATCAGAATAAACTTTCAGTAATTTAAAACGATCTAGTGATTTCGTTTAGATGTGTACAATTATTTTTGAAGTACCCCAAGGGGTTCACAATGAAGACTATGTACTACTACTGGCATGACTCTGTGTTAATTACTTCACCTTGTACTTTGTAATGGAGAGTTAATTAAAGACAGCAATTAATTGAAACCTGCCTTCCAGACTGATCAGATAATTTGCTGATAACTGACCTTACAAAACTATTGAGAATATTTGATACTGTAGTAACATAAATCCAAATCGTGAGGAAACACAATAACTTGAGTCATTGTCAGACAAAAAAGACCGTGGAATAGCTAAATCAACAAGTCAGAAATAAATACCGAATCGGTTCTTGTTGTATACCTTCTCTGTACAATATCTGACCACAATCAAGTTTTTAAAATTATTTTGTAAATTTAAGTTCAAACAATCTCTCCCTGAATATTAACAGCATGTTTTTGTTAGATTTTACAACTATCCCAGGGGTGGCTTTCTTCTACCAGGACATGTCGCATCATACTTTGGCAGCCCTTTCCATTTCCTGTGGAAGAAACAAAGATAAAAGGCAGAGTCAGAAAATGACGACACAAACAATGATGGATAAATACAACTCACTTAGCTTGTACTTTTCGTTTTTCATTGGACCGCAGTACCCATTTCAAATAGAAATGATACTGTCCTTCAATGGAAAGTTATAACACAAATATTGCATCCAACAAAACACTACATATTGTCCTAACGTCTCATAAGCTGCATGCAAGTAGTACGATCTGGAACGAAACTGACCAATTCAAATAATATATAAATAAAGTATCAAACAAAGTTCACTGGTCTTCCTCATTGGTGTATATCATGATGACCACAGAGGAGTGTGCAGGAAGGGGTGAGGGGGCAAGTTGTTGGTTCCTACAGATGTAATCAATTCTTACTTTATATATAGTAGTGCCTATCTGTGCTGGTGATGATGTAACAGCTACTCCTGCCTCTTCCAAAGCCTTTATCTTTTCATCAGCCCCTCCTTTCCCTCCTGCGATGATCGCACCGGCATGTCCCATCCTCCTACCGGGAGGTGCGGTCTTGCCAGCAATGAATGCAGCGATGGGTTTTCTCCTTGTGCCCTGGTGATAGAAGATAGACTTGGAATAATTTTACTTTGTAGATCCAATACTGGAAGAATGTTGTATAACTATACAGGATAACTGTAACCATTAAATCAGAAGTATTATGACTATGAAAGGAGAATTGCAAGAACTCATTTGAAAATCAGATTACTCAGGTTTTTTCTCCGTGAAGTAAATGATTTCGAGGTGATGGAAAACAACTAAACACAGACTGCATGTATGACTTGTGCATAAAATGTAAACAACAATTGATATATCAATATATTTTTCAGACATGAATATGTCGAGTGCTTCTGTATGGATCATGTGGTACTATGTTTGCTGTCTCCATTATAATGACATTCAGTGGACAACTTTAGTCAACATAACGGTTTAAACCACCATTTGCTTTTTTGGGTTTTCATGTTTGTAAGCAAAGCCACCATAAACACACACATGACAATCACAAATATTCCCATTACATTTGGCCAAAACAGAGCACTCATGTCTACACTTAATTATAACAATAAAAAATACGTCTGCACCGATACTTGAATCGTGGTAGAATTGCTCAAACAATCACCAAACACCAAACGGTGCTCCGGCATACATTAAGGGTGTTACATTTATCCTCTCCCCTTACCACAAACACCAAACATTGCTCCAGCATACATTAATGGTGTTCCATATATCCTCTCCCCTTACCACACACACCAAACAGTGCTCTAGCATACATTAAGGGTGTTCCATTTATCCTTTCCCCTTTCTACAAACACCAAACATTGCTCCAGCATACATTAATGGTGTTCCATATATCCTCTCCCCCTACCACATTAATAATGACTAAACACCAAACATTGCTCTAGCATACATTAATGGTGTTCCATATATCCTCTCCCCTTACCACACACACCAAACAGTGCTCTAGCATACATTAAGGGTGTTCCATTTATCCTTTCCCCTTACTACAAACACCAAACATTGCTCTAGCATACATTTAGGGTATTCCAATTATCCTCTCCCCTTACCACAAACACCAAACAGTGCTCTAGCATACATTAATGGTGTTCCATTTATACTCTCCTCTTACCACATTATTCTCTGCAATGTATTTTGCTGCAGCTTCTTCTGCCCCTCCTCCGATTTCTCCGATCAAGACAATTCCTTCCGTTTGTGGGTCATTCATAAAGATGTCCAGGCAGTCAACAAAGTTAGTCCCATTGAAAGGATCTCCTCCGATACCTGACATAAGATCAACATTAAATAATATTCTTGTCATACTTGCTGACTTTGCAATGCTGATTGAATGAATTGACTCATTCAGAGCAGGGATTTTTTCTTGGCATTCTGTTGCTATTTTCAACCAATTTTACTAAAGAAAAAATTGTAGTATTTGTAAACCTTAGATTGCCAATGATCATACACCCTTCTCGCGATTCTGTCATAGAATAAACTTGGAACTAGCAAGTGAGGAGTCATAATTTTGTTCTAAAAATGTCGCTCAGACACTTTGCAATTTTGGAAATCTTTATATAATATCGATATTTGATATGAAGTCTGACTCTCAAGCTTAACACACCGTGTTGTTATGGCACTGTTGTATCCCATTGTGTAGAAAATTACCTTAGTCAAACTAGAAGCTGCCGTAAAATTTAACCTTTCCTTTGTATTATGGAATTCTCGTCAAGCCAAATGACTTAGGCTCACATATATCTTTGTATTACAGTATGTTACTTAAGCATTGTGTTCTCTTGCTCAAGAACCAGCTGAATGGTCCCCAGTTTACATGATACCTAGTTACACACCAACAGATCAAAATGCTTTATAACAAGGTAGTTCAGTGCAGTATGTATTGCCAGCAGTGACATAGCTCTTATCTCAATTCATCTTTCTGCTTGCAGTAAACTTACCAACACATAGAGATTGTCCAAGACCGACCGCTGTGGTCTGAGCTACGGCTTCGTATGTTAGCGTACCCGACCGAGAGACGATTCCGATCTTACCCGGCTGATGGATATGACCGGGCATGATGCCTATCTTGCACTGACCAGGCTGAAAGGAATGATTACAAATGTGCATTATCATGATGGTCTGATTAAAAATGCGGACATCGTCTAGTTTACCTGGTATTCAAAAAGTGGGTGGGTCGTCACCCTTTTTACGGTCACCAAAGAAATTTTGGAGTCACCAAAAAAAATGCAAAAGACAAAAGAAATGGCAAATACAATTTGTAGCAAAACTGTGGAAATTCTTGAACATAAATTTTGCCCTGCACTACCAAAGTTAACCATGAAACTGACCTTAATTATTCCCGGGCAATTAGGTCCAACCAGTCGTGTTTTGTTCTGTCTGACCAGCCTGTGTTTGACTTTGACCATGTCTTGCTGTGGGATGCCCTCAGTGATACAAACCACCAGGCCTATCTCTGCATCCATAGCCTCCATTATGGCTGCAGCAGTAAACTTAGCAGGGACGTATATGACTGTTGCATTGGCTCCAGTCGCATCTTTGGCCTGGGGGTGATCAATAAGTATTGATTATTAAAGTATAAATGTGATCAATCTATCAATCAAGTATAAATTTGATACATATGTAAAATAGCTCATCTAGATCTACTTGCATAAAAAAAAAGGTTCTTTTGAATTTAGACTTTAATTTTCATAAGTTAAACTTCACAATTTGCTTATTTAGATTAGAATATTAACATATATGTATACAATCATACAATGTATATCAGTTATTCAAACTCTTAGTGCTGGTCATCTGTAATGGTATGCTCAGTTACATTGGTATTATTATAGCTGACCGGCACTCACTGCAAAGTACCGAAGGAAAATGGCACTGTGTAGATTTATCTAGCCCTAAGAGCTGCTGAATATAATTAAGCTAGCGTAACACAATTCATTGACTGCAACCAATTGAAATTATTTCAAAGTAATGTGAAATGGGACGTGCTAATTGTAAAAGTTTCTGATTGTTTCTCCCAAATCCCCTTACTACTATCTTACGTAACAGGATCGACTGTATAATCACTGTCAGCAATAGCACCCAAAGCAGAGGGAGAGAGAAAGGAGGAAGGGGTGGAAAGGCTGGGACACACTGAGCACTGTAACTCTTTGACTAATTTAATGCACCTCGTTACATGCAATCCTTAGGAAATTCAAAAGTTTCTCAAGCCATATATCATATCTCTGATACTATTAAATGTTACATACATCAGTTCATTATCCTGTATTATAACAGTCCCATGAGAGATACTTACATCTTTGTCTGAGTTTCTCAAGCCATATTATTTCTCTGATACTATTAAATGTTACATACATCAGTTCATTATCCTGTATTATAACAGTCCCATGAGAGATACTTACATCTTTGTCTGAGTTTCTCAAGCCATATTATTTCTCTGATACTATTAAATGTTACATCAGTTCATCTCCTGTATGATAACAGTCCCATGAGAGATACTTACATCTTTGACTGAGTTTCTCAAGCCATATCATTTCTCTGATACTATTAAATATTAATGTGAGTTCATTATCCTATATGATAACAGTCCCATGAGAGATACTTACATCTTTGACTGAGTTGAAGACTGGGATTCCACAAGACTGTTGACCTCCTTTGCCTGGGGTCACACCCCCTACCATGTTGGTACCATACTCAATGGCTTGTGTTGTGTGAAATGCCCCCTACAGGAAAGAACAATAGGGAAGAGTGAGTAAAAGTAACATAACCAAAAGCAACTATTCAGTAAGGGGAATAAGTTAAGCTTATGACAACATCATAGAATATGCTACAGTTTTAATCAAAGCACAAATCTGGCTGATTTTGTCTTTACTATTTTTGGTCACACAACCAAACCAATCCTTGTGACTGTCCAAGCAATTATTTTGTAGTGAAAGCACCTACTTTTACTTTTCATTTATCTGTATTGAAGACAACCAACTGGCATTGCTGTTTGAGTAAACTTAAAGCCTCTTTGTTCTAATCTGACAGTTGAATGTAGATTATTATGCAGCTCAACAGGGGTCAAGGCTTCGTTAAGCATATGAAGTTAAAGTCAAATAAATTCAAATTTCCAATTTGCTCCTTTCATGTGATTGATCATAAATAGAAGTGTCTGGGCATCTATACGAACAGCTGATATAAAGAAAACCATCACTTTGTCGAAGGAACTTATAGCAATCTTTCTCAGCCAGTTCTAAAGTTAGTGACATTCATAAGATACCAATTATGATACATTATTTCTAAACAAATAATCAACACAATTTACAACTATATTTGTTTTTCAATTTTTTTTATATAAACAAATTAAAAATGCCAGAACTGTTAACTTGCACCAAATTTATGTCAATTCAGTACCTTCACAATGATAAGAAATTTGCTTTCTTTACTTACTTGTTTGCCAGTGATACCTTGGCATATGACTTTAGTTTCACTGCTTATGAGCAGATTAGGCCTTGTTTCTGTGTAGCATGTTCGAACCCCAACCTTTGGAACTGTGAAAGATCATTAAAAACATTTCTCACTGAGTTGAGTCACTCTTTGAAACATGTCACTCAATAAGTACCATCAAATCAGTACCATCAGTTTCAAATAATTCATACATACTTGTAACAAACAAATTATAAGTGGGTGTTAACAGTTCCTGGAAATTTGATGAAAATATAAGAAGAGGAAAATGAAACTTCCACTCATTAAAAGTTATATTACGGATGTTGTAAACTGAAAAAGCTGCTAGGATCACAATTTCTAAAATAATTCACAAACTTATCTTTTATGTAAAATGTACACCAAGAAATTACCCAACACCTTGTGATCAAATTGATAGTAATAAGTAAAATAATAATCCCTTTTTTCTTAATAGTATTTGCTTCTAGTGGCTTTAATTTTCTTGAAGTGTTCTTCCAACTTTTCCAAGTTCTTCTCTGTTGGCTAGAATCATGACTAGCCTAGCCCTCAATTTCTTTTAACTAGATAATTAGTTTAGGCTACGCAGCTTTGGAACATTGTACTACAATTAATAACCTTGCAGGCAAATTTTCACACAATCGAATGTTCCTGATGTTGAGATCTCTTTTGTCGTTAAAGACCTCAATCCTAACTAACCTGATAGCCTTGGCACTAGGAATACCGAATGGGTAGGATGGCTTACGCTAAGTAAGTGTAGTAAATCACTAAATCTATGCTAGGCAAAGTACACGTTACGACCTCACGTAAGGTTAGGCCCTGGGAACTACCCACATTGTACTGCCAATAACGTCGCGGGTATGATAATTCAAAGGGATTCTAATAAGAAGGTATTAAAGCTATGTAAATATGGTAAGTATCACCATGCACTCATCATCGATAGGACAAAAATTAAACGATAAGAACACAGTTCTCACCAATATTTCTTGCGACAATTCGCATGCAGGCTGCCATTTTGTCAGTGATGAGTAAAGTACGTGTGTGGCGCTATTGCTCAATTTTCTCGTACTATGGTGGGTTAAGCCGCGGGTTTGGACCAACCTGAAGCTATCCCAGGATTCATCACAGGATTCGAATCCTGGGATGAATCTGAATCCTGTGATAGCTTCAGAATCTGAACCTATCACAGGATTCATCCCAGG
>JAIPMN010041996.1:0-50183 GCA_020650975.1 Apostichopus californicus
ATTTTGATATCAACCAGGGACTATTATATCCAGTACAACACTGCAAAGTACAACCTTCAACTTGCTGTGCAAATGTAAATATATGTATATCTAGCAGATTTGTGTACCTTAAAGAGTGGTATCTGCAGTTTTACAAAATTCTGAATCGCTTCTCAGTGCTCCAGCAAAATCTATAAACAATACAATGTTCCATGTCAATTTCCCCTAACTTTCCCAAACTTAAGCCATTCATATAGCTATAGGGCTGCAAACTGGTAAATATCTTTTCTTTTGATAATCATTTTGGTTTATATTTACCTGAGGCAACACATAAATATTATGTGCATTATGATTTGCAAACAAAAGTTGAAAGTTTTCTTCTATTTTCAAAATAAAGCTACAGATATTTGCCAATTTTATGCACTTATTGTCCACTGGACTGTAGGAGTGTATAAGTGCATACAGTATGTTGTTTGTCGTGTTGCATTAGTGTATTGACTGATCTGGTTTCAGCATGATCAAAATATAGTCTGCTGACTGCACTGTAAATACGTGCACATATCCCCATGGTAACCATGATTTTTAATCTGATGATGTTAGTCTTGCATGTACTCTAATGATATTTCTATGCAACTATGGAATCTCTATATAGTAAGAAAATGGTGAGGTGATTATGTGAGATGAAAGATGGATAAAATGAATACATTCTTGATGTGTGTGGTGTTTATTGTATAACAATGTCAATTCCAAGTACTACAAAGGTCATTAATTGGACGATGTTTTGGTCTGAGAAGGTTTCAATATATGCATATGCTATTCACTACGGATAAGTGGTATCATAAAGAAATGACTGTTTAGAGTTATATTGTATGGATGGATAGGCTCCCAGTATAAATGCATAATTTCAACTGAATTCCAGAGACTGCATAGTTTTAAGTCACATTGAATAGAAGAGCAGCGATATTTCTTGAGTATTTAGTCATATATTAATATTATACTGTATGATATAATAATCTCACCTGTCTCTGTTTCTACATATGCACTTTCCTATCTACCTCAACTAAATCATGGAAGATTTAAGAACTGCGCCCCCACGTCTGGGGCAACCCCCATACACTTTCTCATCCGTCAGAAGTGTTCTCACTAATGTTAGCCCTTCAAGATGCCATGGAGTTGTAGATATAGAGAAAAAAGTTCTGCTTGGCTGCTATTTCGGACATTGTTGGTTACTTGTCATAGGCAGGCAATTAACCTATGCAATCAAGTTTGCGTGGGTGTGTGCACGCCTGCTTGTATATGTGTGTATGTGACGCCTAATAGCTTGTAAACACGATATCTCACGATAGGTACATCTGCAGTTCTCTGCAATTGGCTCCCCCTTTATTAGTACAAGAACCCTTTTGTTTTGGGTGGAGGTCAAAGGTCATTTGGGTCAGCAGAGGGCAAAATGTGAAAATTTCAGATCTCCAGAACCTGAATATCAATGGAGCTTAATATGTATACATGGTAGGATAGCCTTAGGTAGTGTACAGCTTTTGCTCAATTTGGTGTAGGTCAGAGTTCATTTTAAGGTCACGAAAAATTAAAACTTTAAGTACTTGGAAACACGATATCTCCAGATAGAAAACTTCTTTGGCTACCATATTTTGCATGTGACTTCCCTATAATGAGTACAAGAACCGCATTGTTTTGGTGGAGGTCAAAGGTCATTCAGTGTCATTAATATAGATTGATGATACTGCTCTCCATCTGCAGTATGAACTTCAAACAGGGTTATTAGTTTGCAAACTAATCTTGTGCTGCATATGTATGATGTATTTAAATGCAAGTAATTGCTGGGAGGAAGCATCCCATCTGGTTGAAGCATGCCAACAGAGTTTTCTTGTGTGCAGAAAACATTTGAAACTACCAGCAAAATTATCACTTCTGGAAATATGCTCCATTTGAGCTCATATTTTGTGTAATCATTGTACTACTATTACTGCTATTTATAGTAATAATAATAATAATAAATGATGCTCTGATATGATCAAGAATCCTACCTTGTCAGACTCTGCTCTATGGAATATAAATTATGATTTCCAGTAGTTGATATTCATACTAATCAAGTACCAGTATATCTGCTTCTTGTTTCATCTATGGTCCTTACAGGAAGTAAAGGAACCTATGCAGTCAGGTTGGCGTGTGTTTGTGCGTCTGTGACATTTGCTTGGGTCCGCGATAACTCCACAAAGGAGTGGAGTGATGGATATTTGTAGTACTTGTAGATATGTAGATATATTATACTGAGAAGGTGTGCCCTGTCATGTTTGGTACTAACGTTACGGATATTAATGAGATCATGGGGTCAAACGTAAAATGTTTTCATTGCAATAACTCTGCAACTGTAAGTTAGATTGAGTTAGATTGCAGCCAAACTTGGTGTACAGTTGTTGGTTTATAGCTGGTACATGTAGGCCATTTGGGCCAAAGAAAATTCTGGACCAATTTTTGTGCCAGGTCTGCCAAAATTTTATTTCCACCTCCATGCATTTTGGGAC
The DNA here is from genome assembly GCA_020650975.1 of Apostichopus californicus. Taxonomy (NCBI): domain Eukaryota; kingdom Metazoa; phylum Echinodermata; class Holothuroidea; order Aspidochirotida; family Stichopodidae; genus Apostichopus; species Apostichopus californicus. The sequence continues at coordinate 2,520 of JAIPMN010041996.1, forward strand.
ACATTGTTAGGGTAGGGACCAAAATTTTAAAATTGCAATAACTCCACAACCTTAAATCAGATTGAATCCAAAACTAGGAATACAGGTAAATAGCTGGTACGTTTGGGCATAAATATTATGATATTGGGACATGCAACACTTTAATAAAGCAAGGAACCATAGTGCCCATTTGGCTCTTGCTATTTCAGTATTTACAATACACATTGTACAGTTAATATTCATCATTTATTTATACGTTTCCTCCATCAACATATGCACTCAGACCACCTACCTAGCATACAAAACTATCCGTTTACTTCACTCCTTTCATACCTGTCTCCATCCTACGTGTGGTCGTCCGTAAATACCCAAAACCAGTAAGGTTTGGGGATTCCAAGAGACTTAATTGTGATACTTTCATTTCCCGCCTGGCTCTATCTGTGGTGCCTTTTCTTAACAGGTACCCAGCCGACAAATGTTGTGGATTATTGAATCTACCGTTCATCACGTTGCTTCGCATCAGCGGACGTTATTATTTATTTACAATATTTCAAAATTGACGTTATGTCGTACAGTAGAAGGAAACTAATTGCTGTCAAAACAAAGTAATTTAACCATTAATACCTTCAAGAATTAATACTGGCTGTGTTTACATCTCTCCTTTGTGTCTTAATGGATTTAAAAGTACTTTGTATTGTTTGATCAACCATGCATATACCCATGCACTGGGATCATTTACTAATTACTGAAGTTTGCTTCACCGACCCCGACAATAGCTTCCACATTTACGGATCTGTTTCTGCCTTATTTGGTTTTATCTTCAGCTGAAGAATATCGGTTTTGCGTCGTTCTGTGTGGCCTTTGAGAAGCACCGAGTCGACGGTGACTTGCTGATCACGATCACTGAGAAGGAGCTGACCCAGGATGCCCAGATGGAGAGCTCTTTACTGAGGAGAAGGTAAAAGATGCATGAAACACTGCCTCATCATGTTGTTGGTTTTTATACTCTGTAAAATTACAAAATCCAACCAGAGACAAACTTTGATTACTGGTTATAATTTGTATTCGATCTGTTCATAAATATACACTTTGCAAGAGACCTTGGATCGGTGGCAGCCATTCATGGAGGGGGAGGGGGTGTCTTGTTTATTTCATCATTTATGCCTGACTTTTCAGGCCACATACATAATACATGTGTAGGAGGAGAAAAAGAATGACAGCTTGATATATCAAGTTTATAATATTGATACTGATTCAATTGGAAGCTCATCATTCATACAAAATCAAAATGTGAAAACCCTTGTAGACACAGTATATTTACTTCGCTCCCCGCTTACCTGTCTCCCCACAACATTAGCACCTCATTCTAACATCTTAGAAGAAGTATAACAGATAAAAACATGTACACAAAGATGAGAAACCGCCTATCCGCGATAGAGTGAAAAAGGAAGGAAGGAAGGGCATTGACCGCAAGTGGCCGGTCACTGAGGGTGCACAGTGTTAAAATATTACCAGGGCATACTAGACACGGTAGAATGAGGTGCTAATGTTGTGGGGAGACAGGTAAGCGGTTAACTCGTAAATATATAAACCAGTAAGTTTTATCATATCCAAGAAGCGGAAGCTGTACATTATAGAGTGAATTACTCTTCCAATGATACTAGTATATTTAGTTCGCTTCTCACTTACCTGTTTCCTCACAACCTAAGCACTCTTGCACTACCATGCTTAATGTAAACTGGTATACCTTATTAACACTATGCCCTCTATGATCTGTTATTTTTGGTCGAGTTCCCTCCTCAAAAGCACCACCTAAACAGCCCATCATTCCATGAAAATCACAAACTGTTGGAATTATGATAAGATGTTTGTAGGTGTAGTTGTAGACGGGCTATTTGTGATCAATAAAAGTCAAATGTGAACACAGTTTATTAAAAGAAGGGAAATTTGGACTTCTCATAGTAAAATAGGTTGGGGTTTTTGTTCATTTGATAACTCTTTCAATTATAATAGTATTTTAATTATTTAACTACTTTTACCTATCTCCTCACACCAACCGCACTCTTGCCCTAATAGTGTCAAGCATCACTCATAATCATATCAGAGCATGCCCTCTGCCTGTGACTGGATCAGTTTGGCCTTCTACCATCCTTGAATCATTCAAAATCATGGAAAAAGCTCCTAGCTATGCTGAATTTGAATCTCTAATACATCTAGTCAGTATGTGGAACCACTTTAGTGAGAAGGAGAACCCTAATGTTATTTGCACTAGTCAAATGTCATTTGAGGTCAACAGAGGTCACAGTCTGAAAATCTTGTAAACTCGATAACTTCAAAGAGACCGTCCTTGGATTAATTCCATTCTTGGTGTGTGGATCCAAGTTTAGTGAGTTACAGGAATGCAATTGTTTGTAATGAAGTTGAAAGTTTATTTGAGGTCACCAGGGGTCAAATTCTGAATACTTTGCAGAAACCTGTTAGCTTCAAAAAGCAAAGCTTGGATGAGCTCCATACATAGCAAGTGGATTCAACTTAGTGAGTAACAGAAAAATGTTGTTTTTCAAAGAGGTGAAAGGTCATTTGAGGTCGCCAAGTAAAACATGGATGGAATCCGTACGTGATATGTAGATCCGCCTTACTGATCACTAGGATCATTAATTTTTGATGGAGGTCAAGAGTAATTTGAGTTCAATGGAGGTCAAAAGCTTTCCAGACCTCAATGTGGGTGATCTTCATACTAAGTGTGTAGCTTCACCTCAGTGAGATTAGCGATGGTTTGCGTTCCAAACTCAAAGCTTGTTTGTGCAATTGCCCTTTAAAGGGTGTGAAGACTCGCGCAAAAAGAAACGTCTAATGCCGGTAATCTGACCTAGTTTCGAATGAGGTGTAACAGAAGTGTTAGACACCACCATCGATCCCAGAAAATACACACATACAGCTTGCTACCATATCGATAATTAGACACTCAGTCAGTCAGTCAGTACATACACTCAGTCAGTACATACAGCTGCGGTCAATACCCACAGCACAGTGTACAAACGATACAGTGATGGACATCTCAGGTCCAGTTAAAGATAACAAGGTATCACGTTTCATTACTGTCTGCATTTTGTAGCGACAAGAACAAAACGTCACTTGCAAGCAACGGTAAGTTAACTTTTTCAGATGGCCGCACGCGGTTTGGGGCGAGTCTTCAATGCCTTTAAGTTTATGATGTGAAACTGGTGAGGAATCACTCAAAGCCTGCTGAGTGCTGACTTTCTGGTTTTAGATATATTTGAAGTAAATTGTTAGGTGAGAGTAGCTCTGTATATGATTGCATTTAGTGTCTTTTCCTTTTTCTTTTAGTTTACTCATTTGAACTAAAAAAAATGTTGAGCCGGAGATATCGTTCCCGAATTTAACATCATAAATATTTGAATAACGCCCCTATTGCTGAATGATAATTAAGTTCTAAAAAGCAATTGGATTGAAGTGCAATGTCTCTACTTTAAAGGTTCTTAACAAACAAAACAAAAAGTGAAAGTGTAACAGACCGCAAAGTAGTTTCCCTTTTCAAAATATTTCTTTGCAACGTTGATATTATACTTCTAGTTTAATTATAAACAAATTCTTTTGTTTGGTAATGGTTGATATCAGGCGTTACCACAAGCCAGCTCCTGTAAAATTGATAACATGATTATAACTTAAATCAAATCATGCCTTTGTGTCCTAAATAGTCAATTTAGATAAATTGAGAGTGTTTTAAACTTGAACCTTAGTTGTTTGACCGACATTACTAGTTATGTTAAAGTGATCAGAATGCCAGGCTATTAAAGACGAACCAGCCCATATGTGTGCTTGCAGTAACCCTGTATGCAGCGATGACTGGAAGTTGCTGTATATCTTTATAAACTGAAATAACCGAGGATGCATTGAAACTGAAAGTTTGATTTAATAGGTATAGTTTCTATGCTACAGTAGGCTACTAATATTGAACTTTAATATATTTCCAGGATCTAGGTCATAAAGCAGACTTTATGATAACATGACAAGCAGCACTTTGAGTGGTAACCATTGCATGCTTGCGAAACCACTCCTGTGTATGACCAACTACCGTTACCAGGCCAGCACGTTGTTAAAATAAGTGTCGAATGCAGTTTCATTGATGTACATCTCTCCTCATCTGTCCTCACACAATCATAGCACACTTACTATTGAATTGTTTGAAGTTCAATCATTGCATACATATATACTTTTATAAGGGGTTACTGTACATACTTAAAGGGTTTTCATAAATAAATACATAAATAAATACTTTACATTGGTTAACATACATGCATTCTTTATAAGGATTACTTTGTAAGGGTTTACATACATACATACATATTTTGTAAAGGTTTACATACATACTTTATTTGGTTTACATACATACTTACTTTGTAAGGGTTTACATACATACATACTTTTATAAGGGTTTACAAAACATACATACTTAATGAGGGTTTACATACATACATACTTTTTAAGGGTTTAAATACATACTTCATAAGGGTTTACAAACATGCATACTTTCATCGGTTTACATACTATTACATACAGTACTTTATGAGGGTTAACATAAATATACATACATGTATATACATACAAACACCCATACATACATACCTACTTTAATACATAGATACCTACTTTAATACTACATATACATACTTTAATACATACATACTTTATAAGGATCTACGAACTGATAGCCTATATCTTTTTTCTTCTTTGTAAGGTTTCTACGAGAGCTGGCATTGCTGAAGAGCAATACCTGTAGTGGAGACTGGGAGTTAAAGGAATGGCTGAAAAATCTTGGTCCAGAGTACCCACAATACACTCATAACCTGATGCATTGTGGGATCGATTTAGATTTGCTTCCATTCATCAATGAGGACCATCTGTTCAATGATGCTGGTATAACCAACGGGGTCCACAGGATGAAAATACTACGAGCAATTAAACCTCTATGTAAGCCTTCAGATATGACACCCCACAGACCCTGAAAGTTATTTTGCAACATGAACAAAAAATAAGCTTAGCTAGAGTTTCTCTGCCACTTTGGAAATCATTTTGTTAACTTAAAATAGTGACTGGTATAATGTATCAGAGTTTCAATGGGATTTATTAAAAGGTGGCACCTGCATCTAGTCTACCCCACTCCCTTGCCCCCTCCCCCCCCCCCTCTCTATCGCTTTTTGAGCAACGGGTGGTCTTGCTTGTTTGGAAGAGTGTTGTATGGTCTATTATTTAATATTCAGCTCTTAACTGAATATAAGAAATTTCAGCACAGTAACGGTCTTTGCTAATATCTTGTTATGATCCTCTCATGAAGGGACGACCTGGCACTCTCTGTTAAAAATGCAAATTTAATGAAAGTGACATGGATATTTATATAAAGTTACATGGACTATTAATGAAGTGACAGGAATATTAATGAGGTTACAAATATTGGAATTGTCCTTCATCTTGATTATATGGCAGCTGGATTGAGAGATTATGCAAGAGTATTTGACAGTCCGACACGTCCAAAAAGAGCCATCCTTCCATCAGACGCGACTGATACTAACCCGAATATGAAGAACCTAGATGTCTTTATCAGCTATAGGAGAGCTACAGGTTCATTACTTGCTAGGTAAGTCATTATGTAGACTTTACCAACATAGGCTGGGTGTTAACTCGCATGGACTTGCTACAAGAAACGTATTCGTTTCAGGCATGTGATGGTTAGAAGTTAGCTAGTTAGTTCACACATGGTTTGTACAAGGTAGGTAACTTTCAATTCATGTTAGAAGCTAGATAATTAGTCCCATTATACCAAGTTTTAAAATTGTTCTTTTAAAAACTTCACTTATTCCACAGAACTGTCCAAACTAGAGTCTGAGGACCACCATTATCATCTTGTTTACTGTCTAAAATGTTTTTTTGATAATTTATTTTCGATTAATCATTTTCTTTAATTAAATTGTGTAGTATAATTTCTATTGATTACCTTTTATACATTCATCTTTTTATTTCTTGTTTACCTATTCATATAATGTTTGAAAGTTAGACAGAACTAAAACCAATGAAATGATAATACATGCTTATTTATCACACATGTTAGCAGAAGCTCAGATAATATAATTAATTAAGTTTCCTTCAAAGAATTAGAAATTTAGACTATCATGTAGGTTTGTAACCCTGGCCTCTTCTCAGATGTGATAATAGTAAATGAAACTGCATGACCTTTTCCAGACCCTTGAAATGTGCAGATCAAGTTCCAGTATCTTGAAGTAATTATGAAAAAAGCAGAAAAGTGTATTTTCTTTTACTTTTGGGGGGATTTTTGGAAGAGACATCATAAAGTATACTGTCCAAGATTGTTCTACTGTTTTTTATTGGAAAAATTGCATAAGTAGAGTGGAGACATGTAAGGGATGTTTCATGTTATATATCGAAACCATGTACGCTTTGAAATGCCTCTTAATATTTCTTAAAGTATTGAATAATTTTTGACTTTGTCAAGATTCATATGTTCTGACATTCTTTTTTTTTTATTTTTTATTTTTATTTTTTTATTATCATTCCATCAAGTGACATTCTTATTTTGTCTGCGTCATTCAGCTTGCTCAAAGTCCACCTGCAGCTACGTAGCTTCACAGTCTTCATCGACGTCGAGAAACTAGAAGCTGGAAAGTTTGACAATAACCTGCTGAACAGCATCCGAAATGCTCACAACTTTGTCTTGGTGTTGTCAACCAGTGCTCTGGACAGGTGTAAGGGGGATGTAGAATACAAAGACTGGGTACATAGAGTAAGTAAACAAGGTGATGAGAGAACAGGGTAGTAGGATGTAATGTTGCCATGGCTACTGCCTGTCAGCTGGTGTCCTAGACATATCCAAGGTGTGTAGAGTACAACGATTAGGTGTACAGAGCAAGTAAACAGGGTGATGAGAGAACAAGGTAGTAGGATCTAATGTTGCCATGGCTACTGCCTGTCGGCTGGTGTCCTAGACATATCCAAGGTGTGTAGAGTACAACGATTAGGTGTACAGAGTAAGTAAACAAGGTGATGAGAGAACAGGGTAGTAGAATGTAATGTTGCCATGGCTACTGCCTGTCGGCTGGTGTGCTAGACATATTCATGGCTTTTAGAGTACAAAGACTAGGTGTACAGAGTAAGTAAACAGGGTGATGAGAGAACAGGGTAGTAGAATGTAATGTTGCCATGGCTACTGCCTGTCGGCTGGTGTGCTAGACATATTCATGGCTTTTAGAGTACAAAGACTAGGTGTACAGAGTAAGTAAACAGAGTGATGAGAGAACAGGGTAGTAGAATGTAATGTTGCCATGGCTACTGCCTGTCGGCTGGTGTGCTAGACATATTCATGGCTTTTAGAGTACAAAGACTAGGTGTACAGAGTAAGTAAACAGTGTGATGGGAAACAGGGGTCAGAGGGACATGAAGTACAAAGACTGGCCACACAGAGTTAGAGTATGTTGTGTATGATGAAGGGCCAGTGATTGGAGAGTATGTCAATACACCAATATATTTGTATACATGGTATGTGGGCCATATCCACACAGCAGTAAGGTCCATATCAACACTGCAGCATTAAAGGTCCATATCCACATGGCAGTAGGGTCCATATCCACAGAGCAGGTAGGTCCATATCCACACAGCAGTAAGGTCTGTACATACATCAATACATTTGGTATACATGTTATTTGATCCATGGCTACACAGTGCCAGTAAAAGTAATCTAGCCCACACAAGTATATTAATATTGCTTGTTGTATTTGCAAACTTGACAATCCACAGTATTCTATTACTCATACCAGTCAACACACTATACCGTTATCAACAATAACCATATTAATCAACAATATTTACATTTGATTGGTTTTGCAGGAAATAGTGACAGCCCTGGAGAGTAAGTGTAACATCATTCCAGTCATGGACACCTTTCGCTGGCCGAAACCAGAGGAGCTTCCAGAAGATATGAGGGCGATATGTTACTTTAATGGAATCAAGTAATTAGCCTTATCAAAATCTCAAAGACAGTTGAAACCTCTCAGAAAATATATAAATGTGCAAACATGAATAACCCTACCATTAACTCACTTAAAGTAAACTCTCCTCAAAACTGTCTCATTTTACCTTTTGCAACAAACTTCTTTTGGCTTGAATTTCTGTTCTGTATGTAGACACAACCCTCTTAATAGACTTCCTATAGACCTTCGTATAGACCTTCGTATCTCAAGAGTGGTGAACATTGATATCGAGACATCTCCAACAGTTGTAATGTTGGTTGCTGTTCCAAAGTTTAATGTTAAATTGAACTTTCTACATCTTGGTGATTCCCTAAATTAGGTACCAGAGATGTTACAGTTTTGGTGCTCTCCTCTCTTCTCCTCGCCTTTCCACCATCATTTAAGTAAAAACCATTTTGTCTTCAGCTCTGCGACTGATATTTGAAGAATCTGTTATCAATGTTCCTTCTTTCCTCTCATCAGGTGGATTCACGATTACCAGGATGCCTGCATCGACAAACTGGAGAGATTCTTACGGGGAGAGGAGAACATGAAACAGTACTTAGAGCAGACCGTGGTAGGACTCAAGGGAACCCAGAGTGGCCACGGCTTGAGGAGCAGCAGGGGTGATAGCCACGACAGTAATGGAAGCACTGGATGATTTAGAGTCCACTCCAGTCATAGGGCCAGCGTGGATGTTTAACATGGCCACCATCTTTGTTAATTATTCTGTCAGGGACATCATTACGACACATCTATATTCGTGATGAACAAACCTACTGTCACCCAAAAAGCTAACACAAAATCTCCATTTTCGAAATTTCTTTAGGTATAAGTCTGACGACTTCAGCAGATCCGACTGTGTCTCCATAGAAACCAGTAGTGCTTGATTTGTTATGTGTTACTCTATTCATTACATCTCCTATTTCCATTGAAATATGTGGTGGTTGAGAAAGGTTGCTTAAAATATTAAAAATGTAACAGTAATTAATTAGGGTCATCACTTAATATTGTCTTTGTTTTTGTTTGTTTTTCGCATGAAAAACAAATTTTAACTTTCGGAAACACTACTACAGAGTGCACCTCCCTCATAACCCCATTTCAAACTTTCCTTTCTTGGAAAGAGAAATTAATACTTTTGTTACTATTTTGAGAGAATTGTTCATCACAAACATATCTATCATGTATAAAAGCCATTTAAGATGATGGTTGACTTACTTCCCCATCTTAACCCTCTCATAGAATGGTGTGTCCTGATTTCATTTCAATTTGACATCAGTATACAGACTGATCATGCATGAAGCCTCAGTAGAAACTACTGTAGCCCCCCCCCCCCCATAGGGATCATAGTACGGATACAACAAGCCTGTAATTAGTCAATCTTTCCCACCCTTTCTTTCTGCATTCTTCCTTCTGTATGTTGTAACCGTGCAGTGCCCTGAAGCAGGGGTGCAACCATTTATACCTGTGGGGCCGGGGGAAGGGGGCTTTAGCACAAGGGCAGACAGATAATTACCGAAAAAAATCCAATACATTGATGAACAATGTGTATGTGCAGAACGCCATTAACGGTTGAATTTTTCAAATTTGTTTCGAAAGTTGCAAAAAATAGCACAATTCTTTCATCTAAGCCCCACCGTCAATTTCTCTTGGACAACGTAACATCTTAGCCACCTCCAAAAAAACAAAATGGCTGCTACCTCTGCCATGAAGTATGTTTGAGCAAGTCTAAAAGACTATGGTCATGTTCAATATCCAAGTACAAATCTGGGTACAGCTTTTATTTGGAAAGAGCCAAAGACAAGGTTAAATTTCATTCAGTATTAGAATTAGGTTATTACCAATAAATGTGTATATCATAATATATAGACAGATCTACTGTGGTTTACTGACATTGGAAGTCAGTGATATGATTATTAAATATAATAAAATCCCACTACTTGTAATTTTTTATCATCATGATCATAAAAAAAAAGCTACTTGCAATAACAAGTGATTAGAAAGTGTAAGCACTTTTTTTTGCTCTTTGAGACATATTTGACTGTACATATATTACAAAGAGAGAGAAAACTGAAAAGAGGATGTTCATGAGAATTTTGTTAATTATCTACATGAATGTAATTTAAGCTAAACGGATATAGGATTCATTGTAGTGGAAATGCAAGGCAAAATGATGCAGGAGATGTTTTCAGAGAAATCGACATGCAAATTAGTTAGTATTCCTGGAATAAAAACTAAAGATATTCTTTTATAATCCACATCATTATAATACCAAAAATGACAGAACATGCAATTAGTTCATATTCATACGCTGGAAAAGAAAATGGAGAAAAATTCATTCTTTTAATCTGCCTGATTGGTAAGGCACAATGATTTTAGCAGCTTTATGAAATATGGTAGCTATCGTGCAATTTTAGGTTTATTATTTACTTTTACTTTTTTTCTTCAGAAGTCACTGAAATTTCATCACCTTGCTTTCCAAGTTTTTCATTCTTTTTTTGCTTATTTGTTCATTGTGTGTGCTTCTTTGGATGTACTTTTTGTGCACTACTTGGGTTCTGTAGTATTATTTGTGAAACGTTCTTGAAGTTCTTGGGGTTAAGTCTGGGAAACCTATAAAGGTCTGAGAACTTTGAGACTTGGTGGTAGTATTTTGGAATTTTGGCTAATTTTGTTTCCATGATTATGTTGGAAACCTGTTAATAGATCCAACTCATTGCAGTACATGGATGTGGATAGGTGTATCAGTTTCCTTTATTCCTAAATCAAACTTGTGTCTCGCAGAAAGGTGCAAGAGGAGCTAAAAAAGAAAAGAAAAAGAAGATAGGACTTTATGGGTTATAAGAAGAAGGGCGGAGTAGTAATAAATGTTCTTTTTTTTTCTCCAAATTTTCCATTTCTTTTGATTTGTTTGAAAGCCTTGCTACATCTACTAGGCTGATGATATGCATGGTGAATTATGGCAGCTTAATATGTAAAACACCCCAAAAAACTTCAAAGAAGGAAATTTTTGGCACTCTCCATGGAGGGTTTTTCCACACGTTAAGTGGAAGTAGTATAAGGTTTATGGGTTACTACAGAAGAATTAACAACAATGTGGGTTATTTCAAGTGGAATTAGTACTAATGTATATGCATTATAATACAAGTACTGAACTATGTGGGTTATTTCAAGTGGAAATAGTACTAAGGTATAAGAGTTATAATTAAGGACTAAACAATGTGGGTTATTTCAAGTGGATGTAGTACTAAGGTATATGAGTTATAATACAAGTACTGAACTATGTGGGTTTATATTTCAAGTGGTAAAAGTACTAGTGTATATGAGTTATAATACAAGTACTAATACTATGTGGGTTATTTCAAGTGGAAATAGTACTAATGTATATTAGTTCTAATACAAGTACTAAACTATGTGGGTTATTTCAAGTGGAAATAGTACTAATGTATATTAGTTCTAATACAAGTACTAAACTATGTGGGTTATTTCAAGTGGATGTAGTACTAAGGTATATGAGTTATAATACAAGTATTAAACTATGTGGGCTATTTTTTATTTCTCTTATTACTGAATTAACAGAGGTTGACTCATCTGGTTTTTAAAAATACCAGTTTGGAGACTGAGGGATATTTATTGTAAACTTTACTGTTGACCCAATTGGTAACAAAACCATCATGTTTTAAGATTTGCTTTCTCATAGGAAAATTGCTCTGTCCATCAAAGCTCTGAAATTATCAAATTTATTGGTTTTTTTGCAAGATCTCCAATCCACATGTGTTGTTTTTTATTTACTATTTTTTTTTTTTTTTTTTAATGAGTCGTGGACTCTTGGGCAGGCACATAAATTAATATTCATGAAGCCCTCATGTGATATTGGGGCAAATCTACCAGCTTGAAGATTTTGTGTCCGTCTGTATTCAAGTGTGTGCAACCTAATTAATTACCATTAGTTAATTAATTACCTTGTGTTTTCATCATAATTTTGTTTCTCCTAACCTTCTCTGCTTTTCTTTTCCTTTGTTTTTCATTCTCAATTGTTGTTATTCAGATTACAAAAATCAAGTCATTTCAAAAAGGTTATACCAAATAGTTTACAGTTTAACGTTTTCCTTTTTTTAAGCACTACCTTTGCTTGAGTTAGATACCTTGTATGAATGTTGTGAATCCATGGGGATAAATCCACCTTTAGTTAGATACCTTCTATTTATTCCTCTTAGTTTGTTTCGCTCAGGAAGGAAATTCAGGAATGGGCTTGGACTGAATACCCTCAAGATGTGTCGCATGTGTGTTTTAATACCAGCCCAATGGTCACCATGTATTACAAGCAAAGCTATTTCTGCAGCTTTATGTTCATAACTTCGTACTGAAAGCATTTTGTATTGCTTGCTGTATCCCAGTCAGGTTAAAGGGAAAATATGTTTTAGGTCTACATGGTCAGAAAATAGAAACGTTTTGTGGTAATTTATAGCATTTTATATCAGTTAGATCACGAGTTAAAGCTCAACAGTATTGCCTCTGGAATATTACTGTACTGAAAGCACTATCCTGGATGAGCTGCCTCTTAACATTAGATCCCAGACGCTGCGGAGCGTTTAATCAGACGATGAAATAACTTATGTGTCCAGACAAATTATGTCAGGATGGATGCAAAATACAGAAATTGAGGTCTGAATTATTTCACTTTCTAGCATAAGCTGAGAAGGGGGGGGGGGGGGGGGGGGGGGAGGTCACAACTTTTTGGTCTTCTCTGTGTGGTGTATCCATGAGTTCCCATGTTTATCTGTGAATGTTGTGTATCCATGGGTACATATCCAGCCGGCTTCATTTTTTTTTACCTTTGTGGCATGAGTGGTAAGTCTGAAGTCACAAGAGTTGCACAGTCCTCCCAGTGGTTTAGTATATTTAATCATTGTAACTGTCGTATACATCTTGAAGAAGATGCTATTAACAGCTAGTAGTAGTTTGTATCGGTGACTGGAATTCCAGACAGGAGCCCTCTTGTGGATGCTGTTATTAAGTGCAGCTTTTCACTTCAAATACGACGTTTGCTTCTTTTGTGTTCATGAAGAGTGAACAGAAAAGTCTCCAAACAATTTTCCTTAAAGGACCCTCCCAGTGGTACGAGAGAAATGCAATGCTGTGATGAGAGGACACTTCCTTGCATTTCTTAAAAAGAAATGTCAAGTGTGTGCTGAAAGCATAAGTATTGTCTGTATCAGATGTATATAGATTGTATATTCTCCAGTTTAGAGGAAGTTTTTGACATTGTCACATTTTAAATGAATTTTATAAAATGAAATTGTATAATACAGGGATGATCTTGAGAGGGGGGTGGGGGGGGGAGAACTGTTAAGTATGGCAGCACTCTAAAATTGACAAAGTTTATGCTGTGTCTTAAGTGAAAGTTCAAATGAAAGCATCAAGTTTGATTGATGATCTTGAAGTCATTGAATATGAAGCCTCGTGTTTCACATGCACCAAAATAGCATCATTTTACTTTAAGGACTTTTAGAACATTTGTTCACCACAATTATAGCATTTTGAATTTTTTTTTTCTTGTGAGATGAACATCTTCAAGTTTGCTATGCCTCTTGGCATCAAATTGTGTGCAGAGAATTTGTAAATAAATTTAAGTGATGCATTGAAGAAATGAATGGTACTGATATCTTGCCAATTGCCCATAACTTTTGTAATTTTAATTGTAGAAATGAAAAGATAATTATTGTTTTAATACTTTGGCCTTCCTTTTTTTCAGTAGTCATAGTTCATGGTTGTGCTCAGTTGAATTTCAAATGTTAGCATTAAAACTTTAACGGTAAAGATCATTAGTTGTGTGAAACTCATCTAATTTCAGTTACGAGTTTCAGAATATTTACAGACTGGTAATGTAAAATACTTGTCCATATGTCCTTATTTAGTTTGAGGGTCATTTTTGGTGACAACTAATTTGTCCAAGTGGTCTGTTGGTCTTTTGAAATACACCTGGACTAGTGACTGCTTCAATGGAGAAAAAAAAACAATATTAAAAAGACTTAGGAGGAGAATAAAAAACAGGTCACAGTGTCTTAATCTAATTGTGCATTTTTTTTTAAACTGTTTTTGAGCCAGAAAGGTTTATCTTAGGGTCATGAGCTATAGCAATGCATGAAAGATGTATAGTTAAGGAGTGATTAGTGGGGAGTGAAATATGATGTGGGTGGCCATCTTGTGTACCTGTTTATGAAAAGTTTACATGAAAACCACATGGACTAATCATTCATTATTTATTTGACTTAGTTACGGTGCAGTATTTGTTATTTTGAAGAGAACCAAAATAAGAATGGGGCTAACTTAGAAAGAATGTAACAGTTTGGGTGAAATAACCTTGACTTTTCTTGGCCAGACTGGTGTGACTTTTCTTTCAAATAAAACATTTGTAGTGATCCTAAACATTGGCTCCAGTAATTGATTGCTTTTTATGTACATTTTTGTCTCGTTTTTCAGCATATTTCATTCTTGTTCTTCTCTTCATGCATAAATTTTTATCAACCGTCTATGAGCAATTGTCTGTGACTAATCTACAAGTTTGAACATTTGCTTATTTTACTGCTTTTCCTCATATTAAATGTTATGAATTATTGCAGATATTTACTATAAAGGAAAGAGAATATTAATAAAGTGTGAAAAATTGGAAACAAATGTGTGGTATTGTTGATTTGTTTTTGATAGCTTAAATGTAGGATGAATAGCCTGGAGTCTGAATGGCACTGGAGAGGGAGGGGGGTGAGGGGGTGGCCAAAAAAAGTGACACTAGGGTTGCAAGGTGGAGTTTGATGGGGGTGAGGGCATGGCCACAAATGTGACACTAGGGTTGCAAGGTGGAGTTTGATGGGGGTGAGGGGGTGGCCAAAAAAAGTGACACTAGGGTTGCAAGGTGGAGTTTGGCAGAAATTTGGTCTTGATATGTCTTAGTCTAAGAATAATATAATAATTTTTTGCTAGAAATATTTCTATAGCAACATCATCTTTCAAGATATTCAGCTCGAGAGTACAATAAATCTCTGGAAAACTCTAAATCAGGGGTTCCCTAACTGGGGTACATGAACCCCCAGGGGGTGCTCGAGTCCATCCCAGGGGGTTCGTGAGACGTTTCTGAAAGTCAAAACTAGAGTACTTTTTGTTGAACTAAAATCTGATATATCATATAATTTAGTAAATGTACAAAAGTCGTACCTATCGACAAACTCTTTTCGCGTTCCATACGCATATGTTGCCATAGAAGCACCGTACCGTGCATGTGATAAAAAACAGGAGCATCCATCTCATCGTGTGTGATGGGTGATCGATGCATGATACAATTCGTGATAAATAAATATTTGTTCATCTCTTGTTTATTCCAATACAATATTACACTATGAACTTGATCTTTTACGAAGCACTGTTATGCGTATCATAGTATAATAATTACTATGATCGAGTCTCAAAATTTTGGGGGTTCGAGGACAACTCTGACATCCACAGGGGGTTCGTGGACAACTCTGACATCCACAGGGGGTTAGTGGACAACTCTGACATCCACAGGGGGTTCGTGGACAACTCTGACATCCACAGGGGGTTTGTGGGGGGATAAAGAAAGGGAAACCCTGCTCTAAAGCTTAATTTTGTCCACTAATGAAGTTGTTCAATCCTCCATTGGTTCATAAAATGTAATTACTCAACCAAATATTGTTCTTCTATGAACAACAGAGCGACCTCAGGTGATATTTCAACACCATTCATCCATGAAAAATATGTAAAGCATTGTGTTATTTGAGACCAGAAATTTTGTATGCTTTTTGATAGAGTTTTGTGTTGCATATTAAAGAGGAAATGACCTAATTGGTCAGTCTGTTAGACTAAGTAGTCCAGAGCCAGCTTGATGAGGAGCATATGATTAAACGGGCAGTTCTCAAAAAACAAAAGTGGCATTGGAATACAACCTGCACTGGTCTTGTTTTAATGGTTGACAACATATCCAACATAATTTTGGAACCTTACATCACCCTATGAAATGATGATGTGAATGCAAATCCTTCATTCCTGTTAGGTGACGATATGCCCTCTAAGTACAATTACATTATCTCATGATGTCGGGGGACAAAGGGGTTGGGGGGGGGGGGGGGTAATGTTCACATTTAACATAGAAAAGACAGTATGCAGAAGTTTGTATGTTACACATGCTTTTAGCTGTTTTCTTTTTATCTCATAATGATAAGCTCATACATGGCAATTACATATGAAAATAAGAAATTAGGAATATCAATATTAAGAAATGAGTATTTGGAATAAAATTGAAATGATAATAATGGCAACTGGTCACATGCATAAATCTTTTAATGTTAACATACCGAACATAGCCCTAGTCGGTCCATAAACCAGGCCACCCATGCCCTCTTGTAATTATAGACCCCCTCCCCCACCCACTGCCACAAACTAAAAATTAAGCCCAAACTGTCGAGATTAAGTCCTTCGACAAACATCTTTTGGACACCCACCACTCACAGTATCTCAAATTGTTGAGAAATTTTTATCCTACTACGTTAAGACTACTAGATTTAACCATCTGCTACAAAACCCATAAAGATGCCATTTCAAATCACAAAGCAATTCTAACAACAATATAAACTAACTGCCATATTTGCCAAAATTACCTTCACTTAATCACAATCGCCAACAAATACTACCTTGTTTGTCCTCAAGCATCGCTTTAATAGGTGAGAGGAAGTGGTAAAAGGGAACAAAATACACGATTTATTTTTACTTCGATGCGTCCAGTCTCTCACACTTCTGTATAAAACAGAAAGATTTCCATACAAACAAACAAAATACACCATCATGGATTAACCTGCTATTCCAAACAAATATCGTCAGCTAGGGGTTCGCCTTTCCACAAATGTTGCAGGTTTTCTTTCCGACCTATCGAAGCTGTTCCATCATTGTCACGGGGTGAGGGGAGGGGGGGGGGGGTTTGTGGATATGAGAAGTATGTCTTGCAGCAACTAAAAGATATAATTCTGAACAAACGTCACCAGCAGAATTATAATGAGAAGAAGAAAGCTGAAGCGATCGATATCCACACGACATGATTTGAGTTTTAATAACAGACAAAGAAATTGAACTGCTCTGAAAGACATCAGCAAACAAATACACAAGATTGCCTAACAACGATAAATAATCCTACCACCATCGTGATAATAATTCAACGGTAAGTCTGTGAGAAACGAATTAGTAAATCTGCATCTCATTTCAGAGATGTGAGAAGAGGATTGGCACAATAATGACCCGTTAAAGAGTATAATGTCAGAATAGATTCAGGGATTTTGGTGAGCTATTGCAGGAATTTCATCCAGAGATTCAAATCAGTCTTCGTAGGTGGTGTGTACAATGAAGAGATACTTGTAATATCAGCAGAAGCTTACTGGAAAATAAAAATAAAAATCTCTTTAAGGAGAGATCTAGACACCCCTCCCTTTCCTTCCCCTGCCTTTCCATACCTCTCCCGGCTAGTATGTCCCGTCTGTCGCTTTTAGGACTCGCAATAAACGTAACTGATAGGCCAAATCATCATTGCAAGTATGACATACCGAGTAATTGCCATTAGAAAGCTTGGGTATCTGCTAGTATTTTGGCCATCATTAACCCCCTTCACCCCCCCCCCCCCTAGTCAGTTCCCCATCCACCTGTCCATGTTAAGGATATCAAGCTCAATGCAAACAACGTGTTTGTTAAATTTATATAACCAAAGAAAAATAATATTAATAAATCAGAATTAATAAAACATGCATTAATTTGAATTTGGAAGGTATTCACTACTAAAATCCTCTCTTTCACAACAAGGTTACCATGGCAGCAACCATTGTATGTAAATATTTCATGAATAGAGAGACAAAAGCCACAGTCTGCCAGTCCAATATACAAATATTTACAAATGACCATAAAACACACACACACACAAAAAACTTCCTTTTAAAATAGAAATCCACCATAAATGGTACAAAAGGACTCTTCCCGACGGTTTGCCAGCCTTCATAGCCCAAACGACTGACTGTTACTGTATAAGAAGGCAGCAGGTTGTTTTCATCGTGAGAGTTTCCAATAATGTACACATTAGGAATTAATCTTTTTTTCCCCCATCACTGTAGTCCAACTTGAATATCCATCCAGTAATTGCCTGTTTACCCACCACCAAATGTCAACAAGAGACAAGGAGGTCTACTTGTTGCACTAATATATAAACTACATGTTTCAGCATACTAACCAACCAAGGTAACCTAACTCTAAAACTACCCGTGACAAACAAACTTGGTTTTGGTCAGAGTTTCAAATTATCCCCCTACATGAGGTACTCTAAGTTTCATTGACAGCCCTTTCTTTTTGATTAAAGTCCCAAATTGGCCCACCGAAGCTTCAACCACTTGAGTTTAGTCGCGTGAAGTGTCTTGATAAAGTGTCTCGATAAAGCCTTGTCATGCATCCAACTGCTCGGGTATGTCTCCTAGTGGTAGGGGTATGTCTCAAGTGATATATACACAAGCACACATTGCACTTTTTATAATCTTACAATGCTGTCACCTTATGGGAAATATAACAAAAACAGGCTAGTATATTCAGTCTATCATCTTGATTTGGTTCATGTCAAATAAAAATGCTTAACAAATTTTCTTCTCGGATATCATGAATTATGAGGTATCGAGCCAACCATGTAACACTGCCAGATAACTCTCTCTCGTTGTATTAAGGAGTCATATCAGATTTCAGAAATCATGAGAAGCTTTTACTGTTGTATCCACTACCAGCAGAAGATTACCAAAAAGTAGATTCTTTACAAATGTTAAAAAGATTTATCAAAAGAAATGCAAAAAGGCTCTCCCATTGAGGGTTGTCTAATGTAGTATAGGCTTGTTTTACCTACCATGGTAATCCAGCTTTTAATCATACCCCTTGGCTCTGTTAGATCATATCTTAACCATGAATTAACCGTAGTCAAGTAACATAAGCTGACTACATTACAACTGTGTTTCTTAAACATGGTCTACTAAATGGAACAGCTATTTTGATTTTTCCTTCAAAGGAGTTTTTTAACTTTCTCCATAATTTGTGGGCAAATGAATACGTTTTTTGAAAAGCTCCTCTAATCGGGGTGATACATTTTCCATTTCTTTAAGAGAGGATGTAGCAACATTTCAAGACTTTTTGTTACCGTAATATCCATCCATATCTGGATATATAGATGTTAGGGAGAAAAAGAGAATATTTTTCTTGTCCTTTATTTAGTTTTATTTCGCTTACTTTCTTACCGCCTGACATCATTTACAGACCAAATTTTGATTTTCACACCCTTCCACCCCCCCCCCCCCTTATGCTTATGTATGCCTATAAAACCTTGAACTTTATTTCCTTATGTATAATACTCTAATGCTAATTATCATTACAACTCTGATACCATGAGCCCCAAGCGACTACAGTAGATAACTCAAGAACGAGTACATATTAAGGACTTGCATTTCTATGGTAACAAAACTATCTCCTTAACAAAACTATCTCCTACAGTTATATCATGTGAAATTTCATACCAAATTACCAGAATTTTTCCTTCACACAGAGTTCGTGATGTTGCAGACATAAGAAACATTCTTTGCCGTTCCACCCACTTCTTGTTTCTATGTTATTACAAAAATACTGATATTTAGTCAATCTTCACATTAGTATTCTACAAATTACTATTTATAACAATAAATTGAGCTTTCCAGATGGACCTGTTAGTTTTTTCGTGAAATGTTGCATAGCCCTTTGAGTTCCTTCCTGGACACTTACTGAGATTGTAATTAAAAGGAAACATGATAAATAAAATCCCTACACAGTATGCACAAGATACTGCAGGTTATGACTGGTCCCCTCCCCTCCCCCCCCCCCTTTAGAGAACTGGTTAACGAGTAGAGCCCACGACAGGTCTAGATTACAGCTTGGAACTTCAGCTCCTATTATGGCCAATTAGTACTTCTCGGCTCTTTCAAAAATAGTTTGTAATTTCCCTGTTTTGTTTAATTCACAATGAGATTACTATGGTTAGATATGTATGTGTTTGTTCCATATGGAATATCACCATACAACATTTAACATGGAGAAATAAGATTAAACGTAGGGACGTAACAAGTCCTAGTAGTTGCGCTTACATATTGTAACGAGGCAAGCAACATCATTTAACCACTTGGCCACCGACACGAAAGCAATGTACCCTAGCAACCAAGACAATACACAATACAGCCACTTAGCAATTACATGAATTATATCTCACCTTAAAAGTATTTCTTTTCTGAAATCTCTGACAAAACAAAGGTCGGTCTTACAAATTGGACATTCTTTGGTGTATGGCCACTGTATGTTCAACTATTAAACTGCACAACCTATGTTATGTGCTACAATCATTCCCGTTTACTGAACAGTCCTAATGTGGAGTTGCATAGAGAATCTAACCTGCAAAAGCAAGCCAGATGTGGTTTTGAGGATTTTCGTGAAAATCTGTTTGGTGTCTCATCGCAGACTATAAAATAGCAAGTGACCATGCTGTTTATAACTTCACTGATACGGTACTTATATCGACGTATAGGCTAGGTGACGCAATTGTAAGATTAAACAAGATTTGAGAAAGACCGGCACAGTCCCTCCCCCAAACAAAGAACCTCTCCCCCACCCTCAACCCCTCCCCCCAGAAAAAACAAGGCGATGCATTTCTAAGACTAACAAGAATTGAGATACTTTCGCATTCTCCCTGCCCCCCAATCAAAGAACCTCTCCCCTACCATCCCCACACCCCCCCCAAAAAAAAAATTGTGGCTAATGCAGAAAGAAGGACCCATGGTTTGAGGTCTACAGTGAGGACAAACCATAATAGTCTTCAACTCCCAAAAACATGAATGTCCAGTCCTAAAATATACTTCATAGCCATTAAATTTGAAGAGATATTTTATTTTAAGATATGTAATGTCTCTCTATATTATTTACTACTATATTCAAATATACATGCAAAGTCCATAACCTGATAATCACACAGAGAGTTTAAACTGGTGTTAATACAGATGCACAGATAGTCACAGCACATCTGCTTTAAAAGGCTATGATCAGAGTCCAATATAGCTTCCTCCAGGCAGGCCAGTTTTCATACAAACCTTTCCACACACTGCAAGGAAATCTTCTTTCCAAAAAAAGAATACACTTTGGCTTTAGAAGGTATCCAATAACATCCACCCAAAAATATTTTTCGATTAATTAATATCCTTATTATTTTTTTTTTTACAAAATTGAGTCAAAAAGACCACCATTCACCAAACTGAACCACACATGGTTTAATAATACAAAGAAGTCGCTCTCTCCCTCTCTCTCTCTATGCCGACTGGAGGAACGATTAGAGGGCCTAGCCATCCGAATGTCGACCCTCGGTGTGTGTGGTCTGATGAAGACGACACACGGTCTCTCCTTTCATTGTGCAGTGTGTCCTGGACTACAGAGATGGCTGAATTGCTCTCACTAACAACATTTACTCTTCTTCTTCTCCTTCTTGCTGTTCAGGTTCACAGTGGGGGAATCACTTTGATTTTTTAACTTGGCAGCACTTTCTTTCTTTTGCTGTAGAACTAATTTCGTTATAGCGTTGAACATCTGTGAGTGAAGGAGAGAGAGATGAGAAACGTTATCTTGTTGTCACACAGAATTTGGACTGTGAAACCGAAAGCCAAAATGGCACGGCGATACCCGACCAATAGAACATCATAAAGGAAGGGGTGGATACACAGACTTGAAAGTTGTCAATCCTGGCAGTGAATCACGTGAAGCAGTACGAATCACATTTCAATTGCGACCATAGTATGCCTCTGTGTTATCATGAACGATCAAAATGGTTTTCATCATTTTGACCTTCGTACACACACGAAATGACCACTGGTACCATTACAAGGCAGTTTGTTCATGTGGTTATTATGGCAACAACAACAAATTATGTGAGAAGTCCTAACAAGCCATGTTGAACATTTGAAAGACAATTTAACCGAGAATTTTAGTTTATATACATATATATATATCTATCTATCTATTATAGTTCAAGAAAAAAGAGAATAAATCTGAGTGCTAGTTCTGTTTCTATAGCTTTCCTTGTTTTCGGGATATTCATTTTTCAAGTATGATAAATCTCTGGATTATTCCTTTAAGGCTATTACTTGATGATGATAGCAGCTCCTCTGTACAGGTTTAAATGTTGATGTTCATTTAACATGATACTAACAACATAGCATTCTTGAGTGACATTCAACACCTTTGGTCCTTGACATGATACTCTGTAATGTAAACATGTCATTTGAGGCTGTAAAATCATTATGGTTTCCTGAACTGAGGTTTGTGTTGCATCTCACTATTAACCTAAGTTATGGTTTGGGTGTCATTTCTTGAGAACTTAAAGTGATATAAATATGAAACCTGGAATGATTGCAAGTGTCTTTTTTATAATGGTCTCCAACATATGAAAATTAAGTTTGTAGCTGATGTCACCCATTATGATTTAATCTATTTTACTATTTACATACTTCTGAAATTGTTTTGGACTATTGCGTTTTAGTTTCTAGTATCGTGTAGTACGGGTGTGTTTTTGATATTTTTGCTTTTGGCAGTTACATTTTTTGCCTTGATGGTTCTATATATTTAATATTTTGGTTTTTGTTACTATTTGTTTTTAGGTTTTACATTTGTAAAGCGCTTTGAGCAGCTTTGCTGATTATGCGCTATATAAATATTACTTATTATTATTATTATTGGAAGTTTCTTCTCTTTTTTTAATACGTAACTTGATATATACTGTAATGTACTAATAATGCCATCACCACCAAAAAGTAAATATGGTGCAAACTCTGACAAAACTGGATCCACATACCAACTATTTATAAAGGAAATCGGAGATGTAAAACATATATGCGTAATTCAGAGTTCCTGACATGATGTACATTGACACAACTCTCAGCTATGTAGCTTGTTTCTATTGGGTAGGCAGACATAGAAATATTGAACTTGACTATTTTCACTTTTACTTTTTACTCTTCACTGTGATGTCATACATAGGCCAACGGCAACAAAGGAGCTTTTGTTTTCCTCTCAACAACTGAAATGATTATATAATGTTAGAAAATAGTTGGTTGACCAGGTTCAGATTGTTCAAAATCGTGCAGCTAGATTAGTCCTGGGGTGTTGGCTTCGGGATGTGCATGTTACAGATATTTTAGCTGAATTGAAGTTGCTAAATGTCCGTCAACGTGCATTTTATTTCAGGAATGTTATAATGTATCTAGATGTGTCCACTGCCTGGCTCCAGATTACCTTACTGATAATACTATTCTACTGAGAGATAGCCATTCATACAGAACTAGATCTAGCTGCTCTAATAATGTTTTACTTGCTCCTGTTAGATCTGGGAATGGTAAAATGTCCTTTAAAATTTCTGCAGGCAGGTCGTGGAACAGTCTTCCCCCAAATTTGAAATGCTTGCCAAATGTTAATATTTTTAAACGCAATATGAAAACTTATACTTTGTTTAGATGTCTGATATTTGTTTGTCTATCTTTTTGCCGTCCTGTTTGTGCTTTTTGATGTTTACCGTTTTTCTACTGCATAATATTGTATATGTATTTTGTATTGAGGGCTCCTCTGGAAAGCAGTGCTTCTGCACTAAGCAGGACTACCCTCATTAAAGATGACAATAATAAAAAATAAAAAAATAAAAAAAAATAACAAGATGTCATTATATATTGGTAACGTGTGATCCAGAGACTTCATCAAAATTTTAGTAGTGCTTTCAGTGGTAGCTAGGGATCTTTGACTTCTTCAGTGTGTGACATCATAATTTAAAAATGTGTGAATTATTCCAATAAAACTGAATGTTGTAGTATTGTCAACAATAGAGAACAAGCTATCAAGATGGGAATTTACCCAATGTGTTTGGATTTACTTCCTCTGTATTAAATAGTTCTAGTATAATTCATTAAATCTTTAAAACATGTAACTGCTTCAAGGTCTACAGACGCCTACAAACATTATTGTCCTAATCACTGTAAATACTAAATAGGTATTAGAGATCATGAAACTAGCTGCAAAATCCATCCAAGATTGACCATTTTAACAAGTCTTTTCTTAATTCTAGTTTTATTTAGGAATAAACATTTGCTAATTAGGCACATTGGTGATGTAAAATGAGTAACTGCCTAATTTTCTGTTACATTATAATTCCTTTGTTTTTACAACCTTCGTTTCAAGGACACTGAACACAGGTTTGTGGCTAAGCCGATTTCGGAAATATTTTGTCTTCTTTGAAAAGGAACATCACATTATTCAAAGGATGTATGTCAGCTTGTAATGAGGGGTTTAACTTATTCAGTATTAAAATAAGAACTTTTGATGAATGCAACACTCCACATCATAGTTTGCACATAATTAATGAGTTTCCAACATTCATTTAAACTTCAAAAGTGCATATATTGGAAACGAAAAACAGCTTTTCGAAAATTTCAACAGATTTTGAATGAGATTATCACACAATAAATGTATTGAATATAAGGCTAGGTGTCAGTAGTACTCTAAAGCTACAGGTTTTAGTCCATTATTAGAAATGGCCTTTGACCTCTACCGAGGAACATCATATGGTTCTAAGGAGTTTACTCTGAGACACCCACCCATATACCAAGGGTGGAAGTTTAGCCATGTGGTGCTTTTAGAGCTTTCCTCTTTACTGATGGGCTTTGAACTTTCACCTCTGTTGACATCGAATGACCTTTCACTGCCATTGAAAGCACTTGCAAGGGTTCTTTGTACTCAGTAGAATGTATCCATGTATGAACTTCAACCAAACTTATTATGGTTTGGTTGATGAATGATGATCAGAATGATATTCAGGATGATATTCAGATACAAACGAGTTATAAATGGATTTAATACGCAAGCAGCAGTTTTTGGCTTTGCCACAGTTTGCTTTTGAAACAAACTGAACGGGGAACCTTGAAATATAGGATAAACAATAAAGCTGTGCAGAATTTCCACTTTTCCATTTGCTCAACAATACTGTACATTTGTGGCAAGGAATGAATCCAAGGATTAAGATGCTAATTGGTAGGGATAGTGGTTTGTGTGGGTATATGGGAACTGAAATTTACTGAATGGCATGAACCACAATCGTTTGATCATCACTTCCATGTGATTCCCTACCCCCATCCCACCTCTCCCATTCCCCCCCCCCCATCCTCTCTCATCCAAATGAGATGATATGGTACTGTAATACTTGCCAACCCTGGATTAAATTGTCTTCCAATAAATTACTCACTTCTTCTACATTATGATTCTCTTTTGCACTTGTCTCAAAGAGTTGAATTCCCATCTGCTCAGAAAAGGACTGTGCATCGTCTGTGATTACCATTTTCCTCTCTGGACAGTCATCTTTGTTACCAACTAGAAAGAAAAGAAGAGAAACAATAGTACAATAGTACAATAGCCCCGGCATTGCATACAGTGGATTTCCAACTTCATAATAAAATACATAGACAAAGGAACATAAACAAAGTCACACATCTCTCTCAAAACTTAAAATTATGGGGTCTGATTTCATCACCTCGACCAAGAATTGCATCGCCTCAAAATAGAACTGTTCACTTTTGTGATTGACATGATACCTTTAAGGAGGACATGAGAGCAATATCTTGCCTCAACTTCATGAGTTTTACACAAGTACAACACCATGAGCACAAGAATAAGAATCCCCCTCCCCCCCCCCCCGTAAAGGGGGAAGGAGTGAACTTGTGTGAAGTACAAGGTGGTACGTTCTCCCACTGGTACTTATTCTAGGTTCCCAAAATGCCAGACTACCAGTACAAATTCATGAGGGGGAGGGGAGGGGGTATGAGTACTACAGTACTGCACAATACTGTATGCACTACTCATGAGTACAGTATGGACTCACTACCAGACTGACCATTCAATGTTGAAGACATATCTCTGTCATTATGAATGCCATTATTGGACTTGTAAGTGATGAATCCCAATATCTACATAAAATGGGACTATTTGTTTAACAACATGTGATGTAATTTATATTAGCCTTTAAAGCTGATTTTACCGCAGTGACAAAGCCGAAACAAATAAACATATGAACACCAAATAGTGAGTAATTGATGATTCACTGAATTTAATATTTAACCTCACCCAGAAACATAGCTTAGTATTGTTTCTCTTACATTCAACATGAGAATAAAAAATCAGACTTTTCTCCTTTTGGGGGCAGGGGTGGGGGAGGAGGGGATGGGAGGGGCAGGGGGTATTATGTTTATTTTCCCAGCCATAAATTTCTTTCTCCATTAAATGTAGAGAGTGTTGAGGTCAAGTGGTTAAAACAGTGGACTTGTGATCTAAGGTTTGTAGGTTCCAGTCCTGACCAGATAATAATGTTGTGTCCTTGGGCAAGGCTGTTTAACTCCATTGCCTCTCTTCACACAGGTGTATAAATGGGGACTTGCGAGGTTGGAGGCTGCACCCTATGGAAAGTCCCCCAGGGGACACATAGATGTGGTGCACTGTAGTGCCCCACAAGGAATTGTTTGAACTGTGCAGTTTGGTGTGTGGGTGTGACAAGTTACCAATGACCAGGAGTTAAATGTTGTAAAGCCGTGTGAGGGGGGGGGGGGCCTTGGCCACAAACTAGACTGTAATCCTTCAACTTAAACTTTTTAAATGTAAAACAAGATTTCTTTTTAAACAGACTTACCAAGTATCCTACTGACTAACTCGCAATTTTGATCTATTTCATGTAGCCACCTCTTGACGTTAACAAATGATTCTGCGCTAGTGACATCGTACACTACTATAACACCGTGTGTGCCCCTGTAGTAACTGTTGAAAGACCAAAGAAGAGAAAACATGCGGTTGTATCATTATTGATGAATTCAATACAAACATCTAATGGATTTAAAAACCCCTACTTGACTGGTAAACTTTTACCAATTCTCCCCTCTGACCTCACCCTCACGGCCTACTGTACCATCCAACATCAAGTTTACTGGTAACTTCTTTCACTGCTACTTCTTCTGCCTCATCCTCCCCTCACCCAGGTTCCGTCACCCTTTTCTCACCCTCTCCGCACCCTCCCCTCCCCTCACCCTTCCCTCACCATTCCCACACCCTCCCCTCACCCTTCTCTCACCATCTCCTCACCCTCCCCTCACCTCATCCAAGGTTCCCTCTCCTCACCCTTCCCGCACTCTCCCCTCACCCTTCCCCCACCCTCCCCTCACCCTTCCCTCACCCTTCTCTCATCCTCCCATCACCCTCCCCTCACCTCACCTTCAAACTCTGCTACTCAGTGGCTTTAGATTTCATCTTTGGTGAACATTTTCCTTTTCTTGCAAGATTTACCCTCTTTATGAAACATTTGGTAAAAGTGTCTACTTCACACATCTGAGTACAGTATATACTGACCACCCTACTGTTTCACATTGTATCATGTATACAGTATCATACCTACAGTACTGCAGAGAGGATCTAGCTATTCTCATTTAACTCTCAAGACCACTGATTGAATAAAGAGGTCATGAGAGAGTTGAATTTGATCAAATAATTAAACATAGCTTGATTGCTGTAACAGCTTTGGATACCGCTTCTTGAGTGGATGTTGATTAATCATTGAATACCTTTCTGGTAAAAATTAACCATTAGAAATACATCCACCAGGTGGAGGCCGAGAAGGTCGTCTGTGACATGAAAACACAAATTACCGTCTGAAATTTGTGTGCCATAATTACTCCAGATGACGCACGAACACCGGTATCGCCAAACACTTACCGGGTTCCGGAATTGATGAGCGACGATATTTTACCTGAAATACTAAAATAGGAAGCAGGAGAGGGGTAAAGAGAGGGGGGAAGGGGTGGGGCAAAGTCAAATGAATCACTTACGTGGAAGTTATGGTCCTGAACCTTTCCTGTCCTGCTGTGTCCCATATCTGTAGTTTGACTCGATCGCCATTTACTTCGATCGTCCTAATTTTGAAATCTACGCCAATTGTTGTAATATATGTTCCTGTGGAAACAAGGCGAGATTGAAGAAAAGCTGGATTTAATTAAATTAGAAAAGGGTGAAAAGTCATGTGGAGGGAAACTGCTAAAAACTGAAAATTTACTATATACCCCCTTTTGTACAGTATTCATTCTGGACATATTTCCAGAACAGAAGAGAACAGAAAGTTCTAATTTTTAAAACAAAATGATATATGATGCTTCATTAAAATGCTCAATTATAATGCAAGAACAATTGAAAGTTCTTGAAAGAAGAATCTGATATCATTTTGCTTGGTACGTAATGCTTTTTCTTTTCTGACCATCTTTACACTCACTCACTTATGTTTCTCTGTAGAATATGTTAAATTCCTTCCAGGAGGACATGTTAGGAGGGAAAGGAACGGGCCGTGGGAAGGAATATGGTGAAGGCTGTTTTTAAATGAATGTACAGTGTTCTTGCAGGATATACTGTAGGGCTGACCATTGCACAAAATATAGTACATTTTATACATATGTAAATATATTTTATATTTAATTCAAGGTTATTTTTTTTAACTTTTTTTTTTATTTATTGGGTAATAAAGGCAAACTGCTGAAGTGCAATGAGAGATACCCAGAAAGGCGGCTTTTATCATGGCTAAGTGCTACCTATAGAAATTAACACACAACCAGTGCACACTGTACTTACAGGTATGGCAACTTATCTCATGGATATCTTTGTTTGTTTATTACAATGGAGATTTGGCTCAATACTGCACAGGTGAGTACATACAAACTGTACAGTACTGTACACACACACTGTGTAGAATCTCTTTACAACATACTGGAAATCTATGTTTGATGTCAATCACCTGTTAAAGCCTTTCTCAACTATACCTACTGTACTGTGCATTAAACACACTAACAAAACTTTGCTAACAAAATAAGAATATTACCAAAACAAAATAGCCTCTAAATAAGTCAACTCCATTTTGCCTCAAAAAATTTAGCATTTCAAATGCTGAATGAAAATAAATCCGAAATAGAAACATAGCCATCAGTCTGACTGCAGACTTTTTAAATCAGGCCTGAATCGACCTCAGGAGAATTTCATCCAATTAAACTGCTGATGTATGTATCCAACAAACTAAACCATGGCGGGGGGGGGGGGGGGGAGGCTCTACTCACCATTCTGAGTAAACCTAGTAAGCCATTTAACTTACTTTTAGCTAAAATTTAGCTATGACAGTGGCAATGAACTGTCTAGCACAGGGAATAAATTAGTGTTCAATTTTATGAAGCAGCTTAAAAATAGACTGAAAATTGTGTTCTCTTCTGATTTACCATGGTTCCTGTGTGGAAACCTACTACGTTTATATATATAATATATCTTTGCACTTGTATAGCAATTTGACTATTTCTGCATAGCATTTTGCAATGTGATATTGGATGAAGTATTCTCTTTAGGTTTAGTAGTGAAAACTAAAACTGGGAATGCTTATGAATGAGAACAGGATTCTCTTCTACAGGAAGCATAAAGTCAACAAATAACAAAAGGAAATAGAAAATGTATTTACTTATTCCTTACAATCATACTTTGGCAACTTGACTTAGGTCAGTTAAGTTACAATCGTAGCATTATCTCACTTTTCGTGAAATAAGCTTAAAAGAACAGTGTATAATTTGAACACTGCATTCATAGCAAAACAGTTCTATAGCATGTTTAAAGTGTTGGGGGGGGGTGAGATTTTCAAAACAAACATTTCCAATTTGCCTTTACCTACCACACATTTATGTACCATACTAGCCTTCCATGCATGTAAGAAATTGAATCAGATTTTTTTTCATGAACGTTTTCACTGTTGACAGGAGGGAGAGGGGGGTGGGGGGTGTCAGTGTCACATGTTACCAGTTCACTCTAGCCATGGTAGAGCAAGGGTGTAATTGTTGTGAGGAGACAGGTTTTCACCGGATGTTGGTAACAAATCGGATTGGAAATGTGTCATGCGCAGCAACGGATCGCATAGAACATATATGCTCCAACACTTTTGTTGTCATGGTTGCATAGCCTTAGGGTGACAATACTATGTAGTATGTATGCGTGACACAGGACTGGAATTTCACGCAAGAATGCATGTAACGTAATAAGGTCACGTTAGATTTGAATCCACTACGAAAACGTATGTGTAAACAATTTGGATGGTAGAATGAGAAGGAAGGGCAACGACCGGGGGAGCCGGTCGCTGAGGGTGCACAGTGTTAAAAGATTACCAGGGCATACTAGACACAGTAGAATGAGGTGCTAAGGTTGTGAGGAGACAGGTAAGCGAGGAACGAAGTAAATTTTACATTGCAAAATTGATCTCGACGTCAGGATCAGATCCTGGTCTTTGCCAGCAGGAGGATCAAATCCGGATCTGAACTGCGTTTACACTACAGCCATGATCTTGATGTCAAGATCAGATCCTGATGTCCAGATCTGATCTGGATCTAGTGTAAAAGGCTAAAAGCACCCTTGGTGTATGGTGACTAGCCTTGACAATAAATACTTTTACCTCCTAGTCTCCCACTTTGGGAACATGTTGTATGCACAAGCCTACAGTAACTTCCCTGTTGATGATTGTTTAGAAAAGGCTATAAACTTGTGAATCAATGAATCAAGAATAAGGTCTACAAGAAACAGACCTTCTTATTGTATTAAACAAAGATGAACATTGTTATCACACTTATTTCACAAAGTGTAAACGTATTTTGGTTTCAATGTTATTTGCATCCATGGAGGAGATTTATACTTTAAATTTGCAAATTGTGCAACCAATTGCATACAGCAGTTGAACGATATTCGCATGAAAGATATTGTGTGAAGATAGGAAAGACAAAGATACACACATATATCTTATAACAGAAGAGTCATTACATAATGTGAGTAATTTGTTCCACCATGTTCAAGAACAGTACATACTGTACAATGCTTCAACTTTGAGAGTACAGTTGCTACATTTTGAGAACTATTTGGTTACACATACACACGCTATTTAAGCTAACAAGTGATAACGTTTGTCAACAAGTTTGCCAACTATCAGGTGCCCCAACTCTGTACAATTGTTACACGGAAAGGAACAAATTTACAATGTCAATAAACTTGACTGGGACAAGTTAGTTGAAGGTGACAGTTAAGTAAGTGTACACAAGGCACTAAAAGGTAGACCTTACTATATTTAAAGCTACTTCAGCTATTTTAATACAGACGACAAGTTTTAAATTAAACTGGAGCACACCTCCAGAACAGTATTATATTTGCCCTTCAAAGTCGTTCAAAAGAAAAAAACACATATGATACTGTACAGTACATACATGTATGAAATGTTGACAAGTTTTTGTATTCAAGCTACAGTGGCTGTCTGTAGTCCGGCATGCTACATAAAATTTTGCATAAAATAGACGGATCTATGAAAGGATGAGTGAATTACAACTGGAAAGCCAACAGACTTTGTGATTCCTTGCCATGTTTTACATTCATGCATATTGACTATAAAATGCAAGATCTTCAAATTTTGATTATCCTTGACTCTGAGTGATGCTCAAGGTTCTTACACTAACCTGGACCTACGGTAGGGCCATGAAGCTCATCCAAACTTTACAGTTACTTAAAATGGAGACTTGATGATATGTTTACAGGGATTTCTGACTTTCACTCCTTGCTGAGTGCTGACCATTCACCTCCACAAACAAAAATATTGTTATTCCACTTACTATAAAAATGGAACTATAGAAAGTCACAATACAACAAAGCATATGTGGGTTGTGTTCAAAAAGTTCCATGAGAAGTTAAATGATACTGAACCCCAAATAATAGGTAATTGCACTACTGTAGTGGATCTACATACAGTACCAACTATTAAAGCCAATCTTCACTTTTACAGGTTAACATGTTTACAAACTTTTTCAAAGTTTTGACCTACACTGACCTCAGGTGACCTTTGACATCCCCAAAACAATAGTGCTCTTGTATTCATGAAGGTGAATCCACAAACCTTGAATGGAGTGCAGGCAACCTTTATCTTTTGACTTACAATCATGTCTACCTGGCTCTTTCGACTTTGACCTCGCATGACCTCTCACTTAGTCCAACAACTATGGTGTTCATGCAATCACGATACAGTGGGATCCACATACCATGTACAACATTTATCTAAGCTCTACTTTGAAGTGATTGAGTTTACAAGATTTTCATGTGTTGACCTTTGGTGACCTCAAATGACCTTTTGACCTATGCACAAACCATGGTGTATCAACATACTATGGATAGTATGAAGTTGATTCAAACTTAACGTTTTGAGCTATGTTTAAAAGCCAACGTGCCAAACACACATGTACACACATACACACACATACTGTACAATTGCACAGATACTGTACAGTTTGCTTTCAAGGAAAAACAACATACTGAAATGGCAAGAAAATATAATTAACAAAGTAGAACCCACCTTTACTACTGTACTACAGCCTTAAACTTTGATGAATAAATCTGTAATGACCTTCACAATGATCTACAGGTATATAGCGTAATATTTAATTGCAAAGCAACGCTTGCAATTTGTGAAATCAACTTGACACGTACAGTAATTGCTTTGGCTTTAATCATGTTTTTCCCCTTTTCTCACACAGGAATTTCTATTTTCACACCATTAGGTACTTCCTTCTAAACATGTAGGACAAATAGTTTATGTTGTGCTTCTTCAGCAGCCAAATAAAGGGACAGTTAAAGTTTGTTCCAATTCAATCTGACAATCCGCATTACACAAATTTTCCTTCGTTGCTGTGTAAATAACTTCACGACAACAGATCAAGGAAGCTTCATGGCAGCATCCTAGATTGGTGGTCAGGTAGTCAACAAGATATGACATAAGGAAATGAGGAAATAATCAATTGTGTGTTTAAAAGAATTTCACAGGGCAGTACTACACATAGTACACTAGTAGTAGTGTACATTTACCTACTTTCCGACCCTCTGTTGGACATGTTCACCTGCGGTTCACATCACAGTGAAGACACAGTTTGTAACATATACTGTACAACATCCACAAAGCACTATAACACACTTACACTGTATTATCTACTACATACAGTAGCTGATTTCAGTACTGTTCAGTCAGACTTAGGCAAAGTTGTAATACATATAAGTCTATGTACAAGCATCATACACGCAGTAGTACTAGTTAGCACTGTTAGCATGCTATCTTGTTACAATGCTTGTGCTATGTTTATACACATGTAGTATTTGATCTGTATACACATACATATACAGTAAATGTACATTCCATAACAACCCTACAAAAATTTCAATTTATAAACGTGAGTGAATTTGCAATAAGGCAGGGAATTGTTAAACAAACTGTGCAAAGATGTAAAGCACTTTTTGTACACAGCAACAATACAGTACTGCATTTTCAAGAGACAAAATTCAGAGTCTTAAAACTTGCTTCACAAACTTTGAAGACTAAATTACTCCCTATAAGGTATAAAGCAGTTCTAAGGGTACTGCTCATGGTACTGCTCATGGAGGTGTACTGGTAGTACACTGGATGTGTACTGGTGGTGTATTGGAGAGGTACTGGCTCATGTAGGGTACTGCTCATGGAGGTGTACTGGATGTGTACTGGAGACCTACTGGTGGTGTACAGGAGGTATACCGGCTCATGTAGGGTACTGCTCATGGAAGTGTAAAGCAGTTAAGGTACTGCTCATGGAGGTGTACTGGTAGTACACTGGATGTGTACTGGAGGTGTACAGGAGGTGTACTGGCTCATGTAGGGTACTGCTCATGTAGGTGTAAAGCAGTTAAGGTACTGCTCATGGAGGTGTACTGGGAGTAACCTGGATGTGTACTGGAGGTGTACAGGAGGTGTACTGGCTCATGTAGGGTACTGCTCATGGAGGTGTAAAGCAGTTAAGGTACTGCTCATGCAGGTGTACTGGTAGTACACTGGATGTGTACTGGAGGTGTACAGGAGGTGTACTGGCTCATGTAGGGTACTGCTCATGGAGGTGTAAAGCAGTTAAGGTACTGCTCATGGAGGTGTACTGGTAGTACACTGAATGTGTACTAGAGGTGTACAGGAGGTGTACTGGCTCATGTAGGGTACTGCTAATGGAGGTGTAAAGCAGTTAAGGGAAGGCTCGCAATTTCGCAAATTTAACCTATAATCATCCCCGGCCCAGCCGGCAGCACACCACTGCTCATTATGCAGCCTGCATATATCCCTCACGCTTGAGTGCACACATCCATCTCCGGGGAAAGTAATGAGCATCCTGTTCCCAACAGAGAAGCGCTGCTATTGATTTTAAACAAAAGCTGTACTTGGCTTTTCCTGGTCTGTGGTTTTCACGTAACAATAGCACTCTGACCACAGTAGCAGGAGATTTATGTCAAGAATAAGTTGAAATCATGATTCACTGTTTTCCTATTGAATGTGTCAAAATATTTTCTGACTTCTTTTCCTGTTCAAATATGAACCTCATTCACTAACACTGATCCATCTTTTTTTCCTTAGTATCCAACGAAACATTTTTATCTTCTAGATGATGTTTTGATTCATAAAGAAGTAAATAGTTATACCAAGTGTTGTGTATGTTTAATTGATTGTGTTGAAAGATGTAATTTGTTCCATTCAACTCGACTGCGCCTCGTTGAATGGAACATTCCATCTTTCAACTCATGAAATATTTGCACTATTGCACTCATAACCATTCATTATTTGTATACTATAAGCTAAAGTGTGCCATGCTTACAGCGCTGACCAAAAGTGAAACATTTACATAATAAACATGTATATGAGGACACAAACAAAAAGATAAAAGATTTCTGTTGTAGCATGAAACACAGAGGCTCTTTGATGAAACTATAGATCATGATTATCAGTAGTGTTACAATGTAACTAAACGAGAGATGTGGTTTCTCTTTAGCACAAGGAAGACATTAACAGTGTACACAGGTTAATACGGTTACTACTGTACACATTTGTCTATGTATGTACGGTATGCATACATGCTTGAATTAAATCATGATACCCTGTATAACCATGTATGGACAGATTAAAACATAGGCTGAATGCAAACAGGGAGAGATGAGGAAAAGTGGTACGTGGAAGTTCAGAATGGATCATTAGAATCTTCATGAAGTGCTGTTCAAACTATGTACTATATATACTGCACGATACCATGTACGATATGATACCACACGATAAATCAAACTGTGCTCTCACTGCATGTGATAAAACAATACAGTGCATCGCCAAGGTCGTAGCACTCTGGAACAAATGTCTTGCTTTGGCCTCTTATGCAACCAACAATCATGGAGTAGAGTTCCTAGGCATATTCTTGGCCAGACAACACAACAAGGCATCATCTCGTCAGGGTTCAAGGTGTGTTAAACACCTTACATGAAATCTTGAACTTCAACACAAGTTTTTTGAAACTAGCAATAAATGGTGCAATCTACGTAGGTTGTACACATACACACTACAACATATACAGTATTAGTTCTGACACTGCATCTAGCACGATTCTGATTGGAATGTAAACACATCGCAGTCCCACACATTTATCGTGGGACAAAAGTTTGAAAATATTGCAACGTTTTTATCGCTCATCTCATATATTTCTACAGTTTTAACTTTTTTCATTGTATCGTGTGGTATCCTTGTCATACATAGTGTGAGTTTGACTTTATGTCAATGAGTTTAGCAGTTTGCAAGCTAGAATTAGAGGGTTCATGAAATTTAGTTCTGTAAAATGAATATGAAATAGCTCAATTATGATCATTTAAGTTAGAACTAAGTCTAATAACAAAACATTAAAAAACTGACTCACCTGAAAATGTGTTATCTGCAAACCTTAATAGAAGACTACTTTTGCCCACACCTGCAAAAAAGGGAGAAAAAAGAAAAATGATCAGAATATTATAAGATAAAATGCAAACAAAATATAATCATTAATTGTGTGTCTTTTCATGTCTATTAAAGAAGTCATGTGCCTTTTCTTGACGTTTTAACGGTAACTACAATTTAGGGACGAACTCTATTTCAGCCATAATTTATCTGTTACAGTAGCAAAGGGTCACCAAATGGTTAGGGGTTATAAGTGAAAAATGTTTCAATTGTAGAATATAGTATGGCAGAGAAACTTTAAACTACAGGCAAATTCATAACTTACAAGACATAGCACAAAGTCATTCATTGTGGGACTATATTACACAGATGAAAGGGAAATTACTAGTGTTATAAATGATCTCTAGGCATACGGTCATAAACTGTAATAAACAGCCAACTTTACAGTATCAATTAATAACGGAACAACCATTCCGTTTGACTCCGAGTGAAGTCAATTGTATCCACAAATATGTACTAATGTCAATTCTGTAAATAATTTTGCATAGAATTTGCTACAAACTGGTGGAACAATAATCCCATATATTAGAGAAAGGTACTGTATGGGTACCTGAAAATAATCTGCAACCAGTTACTATAGTCCAACACAAATTACACCATGATGAGAAAATAATTTCAAATGTTGGCTACAAAACTAACAAATGGGCAAAAGTTTAAGGGAATTTGACAACCTGTACCTAAAATTGGGTATTCCTTGGTCCTCCAAATGATGAATTGTATTGCCCCAATGTGACCAATGCGCAGTCAGACAACACACCCACGTTTGTGATTTTAAGTTTCACCTCATTATCTAAATGCC
This sequence comes from Apostichopus californicus, assembly GCA_020650975.1. Lineage (NCBI taxonomy): Eukaryota > Metazoa > Echinodermata > Holothuroidea > Aspidochirotida > Stichopodidae > Apostichopus > Apostichopus californicus. The sequence goes on from JAIPMN010041996.1 coordinate 39,355, forward strand.
AGCAATTACCTAACTGTGCAAGAATGTACTGCATAATATTTGTAATTGGTGATACATCATGCCAATAAGGTTTCAACCTATGGCAGAAACCTTGTCAAAAGTTTAAGATAGGAGAGGGGAGGGAGGAGGGGGGGCCGGGGGTCACATCTTGTTGGTGAGAGATCATTGAAGCTAAATTCATTATATATGCGAGATTTACCTATTAAAAGACCCTAAAGAGTTACATGTGGCAAAGAACACTCTAAGAGTGCTTTCACACTAGATCTCCAGATCTGATCCTCCGCTCAACAACAACTTCCTAGTGTGAAAGCTGTCGCACTCAGGATCTGACCTGAGAATTAATGCCCCTTTCGGGAATTAATGCCCCTTTCGGGAATTAATGCCCCTTTGGAAAGATCAGATGCGATGTAAAGCTCAAAAGATCAAAATAACAGGTGTGCAACTGACCACGGTGAACAGAGATCATGATGTCATATATGACATCATCTCCTGTCTATTGCTGTAGAGTAGTGCTGATTGTCAACTCTTTCTTTTGTAGTCTATTAATAGCATAGCTCTTCTTTACAGTTATGACGTCATCGCTGTCAGTTTACATTGCAGAAATACCGTCAAAACAAATCGTTCTCCATGGTGCACTGTCTTATTTGTTCGTGTCTTAATGTGTGGTGTCTAAATCATATTAAAACATCTACCAAACAAGAACTGTGAACGATTGTCAATCTATAACGTTTCTAAAATCCTTCATAGTAAATAAAAAACTTTTACTACAACTACTGTACTAGCACTAATAAAAGCAAACTTGCAAACAATGATACTGTAGATGTAACACCTTGTAGCGGTGTGGTGATTAGTATGCAAGAGTTTTCTGTAGAAGGACGTTCAACGTTCTAGGCTAGGCTCTAGCCTAGCGCGATAGCAAGCACATTGAAATTAAACTTTTCCGCAATCGGCACACTCGATCAGACATCTGATAAATATGAACCAGGTCAGTAATGAAGTTATTGTAAACATGTTTGAAGAAATGACAAATACTTTGGCAATCGTAATTTAAGATCAATAACTTACAAATTTGTGATTATGCCCAATAATCAAACATTACTAGGACTGAATGTTACGATGCAGAACAAGCATATTACTGACAAGTAAGAGCATGAATCTAACTGTAGCAGGTGCATGCCAATTTTTAAACTTCCAAACTGTAATGGCAACTACTGGCAATTAATAGATTACGACTATTAGTGAGTAACATTACCATATCATATCTCTAAATAATATTCCACATTAGCAGAAATAGTTGAAAATAACCTTGACGAGTTTCTGTTTCTATGCATAAATTTTGCATATGTTTTCATTAAATTCTATACCTCTCTTCTTTCAGAAATTTTTACATGTGCATGTGCAGTTGAAGGTTCCTTGCAACTATTACATGAACATATGAAATATTGATGTGACTTGATGTGTTCTACGTAACTCCCTGTTTGTTGATCGCCCGCTCGAGGTCTGATCGCCCGTGGAGGATCAAATGTGAACATAAACGAAAAGTGGAGTGAAATATTTGTGGCTTTGGGAAATAAATATTAAGACTGGAGGATCACAACACTGTAAAGGGCTGTTGTTACATCCTCCCATTAACTCTCTTACTCATGTAACAAAGCATACATGCATCAAGTCACTTCCAAGCTGTCGTTTGTACATTTCCATGGTAACCTGTATTAAACTAAGGACTTGTTTCATGAAGATGCAGTAATATGCTAAAATTTGGATTTTGCATCTTTTATTGCAAGTCATGCTTTTTACATCATTCCATTAAAGCATGATCATCTACTCACAGCTCTGCTCTTACCCTCAAGGTCAGGATTTGATCCTCTCCCATATGTAGGACTTAACTATAATTCATATAGTGCAACTACTGTAGTATTGTGGCAGTTTAGCTTAACTGAGCGGAATATAATTAAATGAGCTGTGTACATGTACAGTATGCATTATTATTATAGATCCTGCTACAAGCAGGAACTCACGAAGAAGCCATCCTTGGCTTATCAAAGCCGCAAGCTGACCGAAGTCAGTCTCTTAGATTCATATTTAACATCCATGATTATGAATTGTCAATTATCAATAACTCCGTAACTGGACGACATACATTAATCTTGGCGTGACTCGAACTCGGGACCTTATGATTGAAGGCACCTGTGTTAACCACTGAGCTAACACCCCTGAATGTCTACTGAGTGTGAGCTGAACAGATTGACAATATTCCAACAAATATTGAAGACCTGTGTAATGCTTTGTAAGAAAGTTGTAATTGCTCTTTTCAGAAATGAGCATTAAATATATAAAGGAATAAAGCTTGAGAACTGTGAAAACTGACCAAGCACAAGCTACAGTATAGACACTGATCATTATTTGGTTATTTGAATGAAAATCAACTGCCAATTTCATGCTGTCAACCTTCTTAACAGGAGTGACACAAATCGGTAAACATTCACCACGGATTGACCAACTTACAACACTTTGAACAACCTAGTAACGGTCACCGGGTTCCAAGTCTTCTCTTTAAATTGCTTCGTGCTCGCATGAATGATCTGTATCACTAGTCTACATGGAATTCAAACTTTCTATTGCTACACACGGGTTTGAATGGAACTGATCACACCACGAATACAATAGTAAATCAATTTCAACCCATTCTTTAAAGACTATTAAACAATTGAGTAGTTCACCGACATAAACAACTGTAACTGTTAATGATCAACCAACCATTTGATTCAAATTCTCCCTTCTGCATCAATCCTCTCGGAGGATTTCCTTAATAGTTCACAGAGCTTCCTGTCCACTCACGGTAAAGGCAGACTTACTAGTTACTACTAATGGCCGACTATGGAGTAGGATTCCACAGTACAACACAATGGTTTATTAAAGCAGTTTGATTTGTGTTTTCAGGACTTACCTGACATTCAACCATGCCTACTGTACATGCCCATGATATTCACTCCAATAGGGCAAAACCTTCCATTGAGACACTACAAACTACTTTCTATATTTATGCTAAAAAAAAAGAAAAAAGGAAATAACCATTTACACAAAGTTTACTAACCTGGCCATCAAGTAACAATGAAATGAATATATCCTTTACATTATAAAGTACTGTAAAAAACAGTTGAGACTATGTTTGCTAGTTTGCTTTGTCACATGTTCTAGAAAACTAATGTACTGTACACACTAGACCTGTGTACATAGACCAAAACGGTTTGGTTTAGTTTTGGAATTGAAACCGGACATGATGTTGCAAACACGACCGGCAGCTTTAAACATGTGGCAGTCATCCAGAGTCAATACAGTATCTTAAGCCAACACTAACAGTATGAGTCAAAATCTGTCCAGAAGTCAATTTGCTAACAAAAGTTCAAAACAAAAAAGGAGGTGGGAGCATATAGATCACCTGATACATAGAGATGATATCAATCTACACAAGAAATAAGACTTTCCAAGGTAATAACATTGCCAAAGAAACTCACTCTGATCTTGGGAAACATGGATCTGAGTGCGTCTGCCAAAGGCAATACAAGGGTTGAGTACGCAGGTTAAAGGTCATTTCATATTTAAATTACCTTTTCATTAGAGTGGAGGAACAATCATACATGTATGTTCTGTGGGCTTGTTATTAAGGGTTAACTTATTAAGGGCTAAAATAAGATAATACATGGGTTGAGTACGTAAGTTAAAGGTTATTTCATATTTAAATTTACTTTTCATTAGAGAGGAGGAACAATCATATATGTCTACTGTGGGCTTGTAATTAAGGGTTAACTTATTAAGGGCTAAAATAAGAAATTTTGATGAGCGCAACACTCCAACAAATGTACTGAATATGGGGCAATTGGCTAGGTGTCGGTAGTACATTTAAGCTAGCTAAGGCTTACTACAATTAAGAAGGTGAAGGATGAATTTATTGAATTATTTGTGTAAAAGTCATTCTATTAGGTACAGTTTATCAACAAGGACTTTTTCATTTTTGTTTATTTCCATGCAATTTTCCCTTTATTCAACAAAACACATACTGTACTGTATCATGCAGATAATGCCTCAGAATGCCGTCATGCTACCACTATGGTTTGTGCGCTCACAAACTTTTCGGCCACCGTACACATGACAAGCTTGTAAAGTTGTGAAGTCATAATTGTTGGTGACAGCTTCAAACAGAACAGGAAGAACCATCCATGTGTGTGTGTTTTTCACAGGTATATTACTGTACATAGTGTGTGAGGTGTCTTCCAAACTGAAATGGATGTATAGTCATTATTTCATATCTTCCTATCTCAGTAGATGTTATCATAACCAGGAACCTTTACCATAGACTACAATGTATATTAATGGGGCTGAGATAAATGCATTTTGTTCATATTTCCAATTCACTGTAAAGACTAAGACTATTTCCAAAAGTAGGTTGGGTTCTAAAAATCAGTGTACACCCACATACATTCTAGTACTGTACAAACTGTACAAACTGTACAACCTGTACAAACTGTACACCCACATAAAGTACATTCTAGTGCTGTACAAACTTGTGTACATGAATGTAAACTTACAATGATGAAAGTGCTACAAAGTGATGCATATCTGGTTAAATCTCTGATCATCAAATTTGGAAATGTTTTCAATATATGCACATAGTGACATTTTACATTATCTTTTATCAAATCCTGTAAAAATTGTAACATTGATATTTCAGTGTGGTACATGAGCTTCTTTACTTTTACATACCCTGATCATGTAATAAACATATACCTTTAACATACTTTTGTTTATGGCATCATATGTATAGTACAGTATCATTAGTCATGAATTGAGAAAAACAAATCACTGCAATGTTAAATGTATTCAAAGTGCTTAAACAGCAAAAGGTCATTAAAGTTGACAGAGTTTTAGCATTTTCTAAACAAGGAAACCGTCCATGTCTTTTTTTAGCATCACGCTGATACCCCACTAGTATTAAAGTTCATATTTCATACATTTCAGGAACATTGAAATATTGTCTTCCTTCCTGGATGAATATTGTAATATTTTAGAGTTGAACTGTATTGGAATGTTTGCTCTGAACCATTACACTGTCTCTAGATACTATTTGCACTGGAAATGTAAGAATTACTTCCAAAGCTTCACAATGTTACCATGGAATTGCCCACTACTTTACATAGTCTACAGTACACACAGTATTACAATAAGGCACTCAACAGATAATACAACAGCTCATTGCTTTAGATATATGGAAGTTTATGTGTAACCCAATAACATATTTATTCAAAGTCACCAATCTCTGGTCCAATACTGTGACATATGCTTTGTGATAATGAAGGTTCTGTTAAGTGCATTGTTCAACACAGTACAGGGTGCATTACATATTAAGGGCTCAAAGGTTACATTCAGAGTATATTATAGCTTTACTTAAAAATAATGTTGACTTTTAAAATGAAAGCATGCTTACACTACAACAGCAAAGATATCTTCACAGACATGGTACAGTATCTGACAGGTACCGTACTGTAACAACTTAACACATCTGATTTTGTCTGCATGGCTACAAATACTGTAAGCTTCTTGAGATTGTCAAACTATCAAAATAATGTTACTTGTAATTTTGAACAGAGCTGACATAATCATAAATGTTAACTATAGATGAATCATTGACCCTACTAAGTTTGCTCAGGTAAAGCAATGTGAATTAATTACAGTAAGTCCCATTTGTGGTACAAATTTGTATCAGAATCAGATGGAAATTCTGAAGTAATCTAACTGTAACTCTTTGACATTAGAACTATATATACAAGTGAATGACTTGGCTAATTTTTAAAAGAGATTTGAACTTCCCCTTTAACTCTGAGCCCTGAAGTTTATTCTCCATTTGCAGGTCTTGTTTTTCTCTCTTTTTGTCCTTAGTTGTTATCTGATTATATATTTTGTTCTATTGTAATGTCTTTGCTAGAGATGATTGTTTCCTTAGCTTCTTTCCTTCTGTTGTTCTAATTGATAGATCTGCTTTTAACCAGTTACTGCTTTCTCAGTATATATGCCTATATTTGTTATAAATCATAATGTTTGTGAATGTATATTAATATAAAGAGAAAAGTACAATAAACAAAACAAAACAAAACTTAGAGGTATGTCCGAAACCTCTGTTGTACAATTTGCACACCTACAGTAATGTACTTTAAAGTACACCTTCATGCAGACAAGTTGTCAACTTTTTCCCATACATATTTTATGCAAAGTATCATTAAGGACTGGTGATTTGAACTGTTCAATGAGTTCTCATAACATTCCAAGATACAATTTAGTCAAGACACAATGTAGTCAAGACACAATGTAGTTTTAACCAGTTGCTGCTTTCTCAGTATATAGGCCTATATTTGTCTTAAATCATAATGTTTGTGAAATGTAAATATCTACATAAAGAGAAAGTACAATAAACAAACCAAAACAAAACTTAGAGGTATGTCCGAAACCTCTGTTGTACAATTTGCACACCTATAGTAATGTACTGTACTTTAAATTACATCTTCATGCAGACAAGTTGTCAACTCTTTTCCACACATATTTTATGCAAAGTATCATTAAGGACTGGTGATTTAAACTGTTCAATAAGTACTCATATTATTCTAATATATAATTTAGTCAATACAAAATGTAGTCAAGACACAATGTAGTCAAGTGCAGTGCTGTACCTCATGTGTATTCAGGAATTTGATTGTAAGGTTTACACATGTGTGTAATATTCATTGCAAGTAGGTTACAGTTAAACTAACTCAGTTTATATTTATATGAGAGAAAGAGGAAGTTTATGTTCCGAGTCACACTATAATGATCATGTTGTTTTGAAACTTTTTTCCTGTATTACTCAGAAAAGACACAATCTAGTCACAGTGTAGTGCAGTACCTCAAGTGCATTCAAGAATTTGATTATTTAAGGTTAGACATGTGTGTAATATTCTTTGCAAGTAGGTTAAATCTAAACTAACTCAGTTTATATGAGACACAGAGGAAGTTCATGTTCCCGGGTCACATTATGATGATCTTGTAATGTTCATAATGAATTACATGCCAAAGATTTTGGAAGCTTTTTCTGTATTACTCAACTATTTTACAACTTTACTGTCCTCCACTAAATGAAGGCCTCGGTCACTGTTAAAGCCAATATTGCTAAACATACTATACATACACCATATTCATAAAAAGTCTGGCTGTTAAAACAATTTGCACCTCTTTGAAATATGTTGTGAATCAGCCTGTTACAATACATCATACAAAATTAATCTTTGAACTCATCTTCAGTGCTTTGACTGTCAGTCAGTCAGTGCTAAATTGATGAGAGCTGTCAGACTCCAAAATACATATGGAACACTGAAAATTCCATATACAACAGAACTATGCTTGACTACAGACTGTGGCAATATTATTTTCTTTCTTGTAGTTGTAAAACTGTCTTTATTGCAAAACTTAGGTCTAACCACACGCTAACTAGGATAAATGTTCACTGGATGTTCTGACATTACCAATGTCCCACACTGACTGAGGCTGAGTGACGGATGCACCTAGCCTAGGATCTAACTATACTGAGTACTAGCCTAAGGTCATAATACTAGTAATGACATAGTTAGCCTAGTCCATATTGTGTATGAATCACTTTAGGTCTAGCCTTCATGGTTAGGCATATGCATAATGAGCTTTGTTGGTTTGTATGTTAACCATTGATCGATTTTCACACAGCATTACTAGCAAACTGATCTTTGCTACTTTGTTACTTGCCAGCCAATTAGTAATAGTACAGCAGTGAATGTCAGCCTAGGCCTGCATATCACTATGAATTGCGTCTATGATTAACTTAGGCTAAAGTCGCTAGCCTACGCCTACTTGTCCAACAACCAACCTGAAGTATTTTGTTTTGTATAAAACAACTTACCGCTGTCACCGATGATGAGTAATTTGAATAAATGATCATATTCTCTCGCCATTGTACGTATGTAATAATCATGTGTATAATCTGATATGTAAATAATTCAACTTATTCAAGTATCATCCGCTTATAGTATACTACACACTACTGTGCGGAAGTATACAGGTAACCATCGGGTTGTCTGGGTTTACAGTATGTATTATCAATGGAGGGAGCGTTAACATATCGATGTATGTCATTCACTGTTCAGTGTGGTTGCGCTGAGTCAATCTTGTTCAAAGGCGAATCGGATGACGTCATCGTGGTGAGTATATGACAGCGGCCTTCACAGTGACCCAGCAAAACACACCTACTACCACCAAAATACACCGAAATAGTCAGTAGCTCGTACCACGGAGCTATTAACTCGTGGGTTAGGATTCACAGACTCGGCGAATCACATTTGTAAAAAAGTTTGGGACATCGTGAGAAGTTGAAGTTTCGACAGAGGGTGGATTCAGTCCGTGACGATAACCAAGGAATATAGGGGAAGGACTCTGGGCGGGGTTACAATGCATTTTGTCATCCCGTTTGGCAGGGAAATTACTAACTCATTAACTGGCGGCCAATTGCCCACCTTGTAAAATATATTACGCACGAGGAAATTATTTTGCCCACACATGCAGTTCTTTGTTTTTCCCACCACTTAGTGATGTAGTATTTTGTACACAAATTTTTCTTGAGGAGTTTGTTTCAACGGTAGAAGCATGCACATGAGAATTACTAATATGCATATCGTGTCAATTCATCATTAACAATTTTATGATAAAGGATGTTGACAAACAAATAGACCGGAGGTATCCGGGTTTCGATCCTAAGCGACAGAGGGGTTATAGTACCTGCCCCGCCCCCCCCCCCGACGGTTAAAATTTGGGGAAAGTTTGATCCCCCCAACCCCCGTAATTGCTTTTGCGGATGCATGAACAAAATAATAAATATCGATAGTTTGAGTAGCCTCTTTTAAATTATATGAAGCAATTTAAACATAGTGAATAGTAGAAGTACGTCTGTATAAAATAAAGTATTTCGAACACCCTTGTTCGAAAGCCACACATCGCCACAGATAAACATGTCTAAGCGGAAGTTAAATTTATGTTTACAAATCAATACTTGATCTATAGTCATGGTTGTATGTTTCAGTCGCCACCCCCCCCCCTCCCCAACCACGTTTGTAATAAATTCCCCTCCATAAATGACAGTGCTGGATCATTCAACAGGATCTTTGCATCAGCACAAAGAGCCTTATCCTAGGATTCAAAATACCTATTGCATAAATCTTATCGTAAAATTGCATCGAAATTCAGAAAATCCAACGTAGTCAACCCAGAAAATTAGAACATCGCCACTGGGTGGGTAAAGCAGTTGAAGCTGCCCACCCATTATTATCATTTACCTCACCCCGCATTACATGTATACATAATAGGCTATCTTTATACACTTTTTAATCAAGAAAAGTTTATATTTAGCCAATAGTTTAACTTCTGAGATATAAATGAGTTGCAATTTCGAGAAATAAGTCGATTTTTTTCATATCAAAAGTTACACAAGTTCGCACACCAAAGCACCAGCACTCATAAAATATTAAACAACTTATATAGGACATTAGTAAGCATGTGGTCCTTTCGTTACCTGAAAATTACTTATACACTTTTTAATCAAGAAAAGTTTATATTTAGCCAATAGTTTAACTTTTGAGATATAAATGAGTTGCAATTTCGAGAAATAAGTCGATTTTTTTCATATCAAAAGTTTCCAGTAGAAAGTTAGAGAAAATAGACGAATGTTTGGAATAAAATAATGAAATTATGAGATAAACACTATCGGAGGAATGTGGATATTAAAAGTAAAAATTTCAACGTGTACGTAATATCGAAATTTCCCGGACTTCTTATGAACCGAAATTTTGATATTTAATGTGATTGGAATTCAAGAAAAAGTCGAAGAAATGAAATTGTTTAAATAAAATAGTACACTGTTGAGATAAAAGGTAGGAACCTCGGTTGTATAATTAAAATTTCAACACACTTTTTTTTATGTGATTTTTATTTTCATGGGAAGATTCCCAAACTAGCCACCGGTGGCTGCACCTTCGCCTCACTTTTTGATCGCTTCCTTTACCCCGCTGAACTAATTTGTCTCACCTGGAAACATATGTATGGGGCATTGGTTAGAATGTATATTTCTCAAGTGCATTTGCATTCATGGAGTGGTTGAATCTGTTAGTTTGCTCCTCAAATCTTGAAAAATTATCGACGCCCGTGTATGGTATACAACACCCAGTAACGGGCGCAGGATTTCGAGGGTTGGGAGGGGCACCGGGGTGAATTCAAAAATTCTCCAGAATATAAGTATGAGGCATGAACCTTAATGGTATTGCCATGGGCGGATCTAAAATATTACGAATCAGGGTGTGGCTGTAGATTCGTTGAACTGCGACTCTAAAGTATGGTGTTGTGGGGATCCTTCGGTATATTTCGCATGTGAAAAAAACACAAATATATAGTTCTGTTCAGTACGATACTGTGATTCAGTTTGCAAGCAATTTAGCGGGATTCTTGAAGTTGAGACAAAGTTAAACGTATAGTGATACCCACCATACATAGATAAATTGATACCATCAAGCAATATTTCTTTTCACTTCACTTGAAAGTCCTGATTTCACAATACTGCAGATGCACGTCGACCGACCATAACCCGCGATACATGACACCGCGCTTTGATGGTGAATCAAGAGAGTAAAGGCGCTTTCACACCGGCGCGCGACGCGACGCGACGCGACGCGATACGACGCGATAAAAAAGTTGAAAACAATCAGATTAGTTAGGCCCTTTCACACCGGCGC
>JAIPMN010041998.1:0-14553 GCA_020650975.1 Apostichopus californicus
TCCCTTCCTCTCCTCCCTGCCCTGTCCCCTCCTCTCTTACCTTCCTGGGACTCCACTTCTCAAATAAAGTAAATAGAAATTTCATTCCCACACCATGTTTGCCAAAATTGAGATACATCAGTGAGATGTATTATTGTTATTTCCTCAAGTAGTACAAATTAAGAATATATGTTTGTTCTCTCTCTGTCTGCTGCGTACTTGGCCAGTCTCTGTCTGGTCTAAGGAAAATGAGAATGAGAATGAACCAGCTAAATCTAGGAAAAGTCCTGGTGAGAAGGATTCATTCTTACATTGGCACATTGGACAAGAGATGCAGTGACGGCACATATTCTATTCATTTAACAGAACCAGAATTTGTTTTCTTCTTAACTGAACCATAATGGATTTCTTCTTAAGCTATGATATTACTTTAAGTCACAACTAACATTGCATTATTGATTAAGTGTCACTCCTTTCTGGAAGATACACAATCAACTGAATTAATGATAATTTCTTACAAACCTAAGAATGAATGCATTTTGTGATTTAGCATCTTTCTGCATTCAAATGCATTAGACCACAAAAATATACTGTGAAAATAGTGTGACAAGAGGAAAGTATACATGAACAGCCTTTCAGACTGATAGCAGGGTGTCTATATACCCTGTCAAATGTTTGGGTATTACCTGTTAACTGATTGCATCAGCAAAATAAATAATATTTAGCATCTGTAGAGAAAATTGCAAGTATAGTTAGTTTAATGAATCTGATAGAATGTGGAAGGTTACTTTAGGAATGAAAAGCAGTGTGTCAGGGGTGGGGGCAGGGGGGGGGTGTGTGGGAACAAGTCTGATTGAGCAGTGTGCAGTATGGCTCCTGCAGGTTAGCAAAAGTAGTTTTGGAATAAACTGACTAGTAATTTTAAATAAATGCAGTAAGGGTACAGAAGACAAGCAAATTATTTTCGGAATGGAAGCATTTACAAAATGAAGAGCGTTTTATATGATGTGGGTGATGAGAAATGGCTATTTTATTCTTGTGGATTGCTTATATCGATTGGAACTTCTTCATTACAACACTGATCAAGGTTGATGAGCTCAAATGATCTCACTTACGGAGGAGTTTAGAACTAATAGCAGTAAAGATAATCTGAAACCAACATTGTAACAGATTACTACAGTGAAAAAAACTCAAAATTCACTGTTGCATATGAAATGGGGACAGTTATGTGACAAGTATTTTCAATTTATCTTCTGAACCCTTGTAAATTAATCATTTTCTCTTCAAAGTTCTGAGTAGTTAGTCACTGCATAATAATAAAGATGTTGTATGAGTGATCAGTGTGTGACTTTTAAAGACTAACAAATTAACCTAACTTGTTCAATAACAGAAGTTCACATCTGGTGACTGATCATTTACACACATAATTGCTTCTTAATAAAAGCATTTCTGTAACCTGAGATGGCAGTCCACAGTGATTACATGACATGTCATGCAAGGTGTGAATTAGGTCATCTGTGGTATTGACCTTTGCAATCAAACAAGCAATAATTATATGGCAGGATGCTTCCTTTCCTTCTCACTAAGTTTTTCCTGTATGAGATACTGTATAAGTTTTTTGCACTAGAACATTCCTAAACAGCATTTCTTCATGAAAAATTTACACATCAAATTGATCATAAGATACACGCTATTCACTTGAACCATTATTGTATCTTTACGAAAAAACGAATCCTTACTTCTTTGTAAATCACATTTTTACAACATTAACAGGAATGAGCAGTTCTGGAAGCTGTCCCTGTAATATTTTGAGATCATAATTGTACTCTATCTGTGATTCCGTTCGCCTAGGTTCAGCGTCAAGGAGAAAGCCAGTTCCGAGTGCCTTGAGTCAGGTCAGCTTTGAGAGTCAGCTTAGTCTGGACGGCAAGTCCGACATCTTCCTTCAACCAACGGTTATCCTACAGTGAGTCATATCCACTTGCTAAATAGTGTGGGATACTTGGTGGACCCCTCTGGGAAAGTTTATGCAGACCATGTGTATGATTGAAACAGCTATTTTGGAATGTACCTCTTGTGCATAGAAAGAGATTAGCAAAGGTCACCTTTTTGTTACAAATATTATCATCCATGTTGTGAAATCTATTGTTCATTCCTAGTACCAATAAATGTTCTTATTTTTGAGGGAATTATGCTTAACTATCTTGAAAATGCACACATGAAATTGAACATGAAATTTAATAGTAATGATGTTGTGCAAGTTGTAGTGTTTTTTTTTATATTTTATATATTGCTCTTTATTATAGTTACTTTTAATAATGATTACTTTTATAAAAAGTTGGTCTTCAGGATTGAGATTTTGTCTTGGTTCTTCGTTTTGGCATTTTGAGGTAAAATATTTAGGTATAAACACTACGAGAACAACTTACTCTCTCTTAAAGTCAAAATCTGATAGTGTTTGAATGAATAAGATCAAATGTACTATTCACATAGTTCACTCATAAGCATATAAGATAGTAGTTAACATTATTTTGTGCAATTTTAAAGAAGTTAAAATTGGGTTTCACCAGTTCCTTGTGTCTGATATTTGAGTTTGTTTATTACAGACAGTCAAATAACGATGGCAAAACAGATACTTTATGCCCACATGGTTTGCATTGAGTTAACCCTATGCTTGCGAGGAGTTTATAAGTGATACCGTCCTTTTAGACCATACAAGCGCCAGTGTCATAAAAAATATCGTATCATTATTTCATTGTCTGGTTCTATCAATATCTATGATTAGCAATAAACTATTTTAGAGGTAAGTTATCCAACTCCACTGCTTCATTAATTCATCACCTCTCTTTCCAGATTAAGTTCCAACTGTTTTGATCCTCCCAGCGGGACTGAAGAGAACTATGAACTTAATTTGATAGAAGTGATGTGTCAGGGTAATAACCTGTACCTCTTGGTGGAGACTAGCTGCCCTCTACCGAAGAGACGCTCCAAACGCAGGAAGAGAATGCTGATGAGGAAGATGTAAGAAATGCTGGATAATTCTGCTGAATTTGTTTTCAAAACTTAAAACAAATTTTTTCCTATGATCCTCTTGATTAAAAGAATATTTTATGACATGGTTAATGAGTTTTATTCCACCCCTGAAGTGCTTTCCATATTCACCAATAGTCGACTTCATATGTTAATACTAGATACTCTAGTCGTAACTGCAGGATCTCAAAGTTGTTGGTCACTTGGTCTGGTTCCCGTCACTATTTGTCACTTTGGAAAGTTGGGTGTTTTTAAAATAATTTGGTCCCCACCTGAAGTTGAGTGTAAAGTGAGCTTCCGCTACCCTCACAACTTTTCTTCAGTCAGTTATTGATTTATAATGCAGAAGAAGTAAATCCACTGATGTAATTGATTCATAACATGATATAACACTATTGAGTAAAACTAGGAATTTTAAAGATCTTTCTGGTAACATGGGTGAAAGTTTACTTGTAAATACAGCTACCCTCACACAACTTCTTCAGTCAGTTATTGTTTATAATGCAGAAGAAATATTACTGGAGAGCATTAAGTAAATCCACTGATGTAATTGATTCCTAACATGATGTAACACTATTGAGTAAAACTAGGAATTTTAAAGATCTTTCTGGTAAAGTGGGTTTAAATTTTACTTGTAAATACAAAATGTCATTTGATAGACTGGGAACACAGCAACCATTTTGTTTGTTTTACTTGTTTCACTCAAGTGGAAGTTGGACTGCGGAGGACGACATGGAAGTAATTTTGTATGAATTAATTATATCTCTTCTCATTACATTTCAATATTTGCTGGAAAGGTGCTTTATTATATACACTTAGCTTAATTTTATTTTGCAGCAAAATACAAATTGCATTATGAGTTTAACAAGGTTTCATTATTCATGTCCATTTTTATTGATAACAGGAGCAACCAAAACTTGCCCCTGCCAAAGGATACCACAAGACAATCAGCTCATAGCAATGACGGTGGTGATGAATACACAAGTTCTGAGGCTTCGGAGTTAGATACAATGGGCACTGTAAGTCACATCAAGATTCATCGATAGCTCAGGACTATATACTGTACACACAAATTGAACATTCCAAAAGTAGAAGTCAGAAATAGCTACCAAAATTTGAATGATCATGAATATGTGTCTGATTTGTAAATACGATTTAGCGCCCTTTGTAGCAGCTCATCGTGTATAGTCCACAGTGACTTGAGAACGGTTATGGAATGATAATAGACGGTTGGTTATAGGCACTGCTCCATGAGCGTCTTCGGACGGATACCGGCGCAATACCAAGTGTACACTATTCTATTATTATTCTATTAGAAACCTAGTTTGGTCTAATTTGATATATGATCTGTTAGATAAAATATTGGGTCGGAGGAGAAATTGGGATATGGCAACATTGAACGTGGTCTCTAGTATTACATTACCATGTTAATTTATTTCTTCTCCCTATGATTTATAAATTCACAGCATCCACGAATCAGACCAGACTGGGACAATGCCAGTCAAATAAAGACTAATCCTCGTAATAGAATGAGCAGCTGCGATTGATATAATATATGTATATCGATATATCATTAATGATCTTATTTCTGTAGGTCCCCACATGGATCAAGAATGAACTAATAGAAGCTGTTCCAAGTAATGATGATAATGATGCTGACTGCAGCGATGAGGCTGGAAATGGACCAATCACAGAGAGGCAGCTGAGTGAAGGTAAGCTTCATGTCATAGTTTATGCAGAGTAACCATAGAAACTAGAAAGAGGAATGTGTGTGACTTAATTGTGATTTCCCCGTTGTGTCTCTTTTATTGTTCCACTTCTGCTTTCAAAGTAATCTATCGATCTATGAAATTTGCATAATTTACAGTTTACAATCAATGTAATTAGTCAGTTCTTTTTATTTTCATCAAGCAATCCTTTTTTTTGCTCCTTCGTTTAAACTTGAAGTTATATCTTCTGATATTATGATAATGCTGACAGTTTGGAGAGTATTGCAGTATTTCTATTTCAAGCAACTTTTGAATAAATGTGGGGTAAAGTTTGGATACTATCTGACACATTGTTTGTTAGCTTGACTTGGCCAAGGAAAGTTTGAATTAAGTAATATGAAGTCTGTGCAATAAAACTTGTCAGAACCAAATGGATTCACTATTTCTTGGTAATTAACAGTCGCATTGGTGAATTCATACACAGAACTTTTGGGAGTATTATCCATTGCTATTTAATTTAGAAATATAGTGGTGAAATCATAAACGTTATATGGATTTCAATTGTGATCTTGTTGTGAGTTCCAGTATGTAAATTTGGCAAAATGGATGGAAACCCAAAACAAAAAAAGGTTGCTTTGTGTGAGCATCTTAACGTATATATATATACGACTGACTGAATAGCATGAATGTCTGTGGAGTACTGTGTGGTTGGTTAGTTTGTTGTTGTGCTTACGTAATCTTAACTGATATTGCACAATATATATTAATTATTGACTTTTGAATCCAGAATTGGAGATACCCCTTAAAGGAGGACATTTGGTGATGCATGTTTTATTCAACAATGGGACAGTAGCCTTCGATGCATCCTGTTCTTTTGTATAATGTTATTTAACAGATTTAATATTCTACGAATCTGTGCATGTGTCAGACTGACTTTACATTGGTTTTATAGCTTTCTTAATGGTTGTCTCCATAGTAACAGTACTAGAGTTATCATCAGAACAATATAATGGTAACAAAAATTAAGTTTAAAATTTCTCTATGTCCTTTTATATTTTCTAAAAAACTTATTCATGCTCTATCAGTTTGTAATTTATCTACTGAAAAAGAAATATAAAATCAAAAGTGTAAATTTAATTCCAAAACAGATGGAATCAGGGATTTGATTAAACATCAAGTGATTGATTCTACCATCTTCAGACCAAATCCTTACAAAGTAGTCTTATGATGGTTCTAATATATTGGCAGCATTATGTTCACTGATAGTGGCTGGCTCGACGACAACACCTCGAATACCTTTTAGCTCTGACATCGTCTTCTCTTCCATGCCTTGGGTATCTTACTCCTATGTAAGGACTTGTAGTGTATACTAAAACTGCTCTGTACTATTACACAGTTTCTCCAATTTTTGACTTGGTTGCTACTGTCATATCTTGTGAGAATTTTCCCAAATGATGACTGTTTTTGCCACTTTAAGCCATTCTGTTTCATCTTCTGAGTTCATCAATTCCTGTCTATTGCTGCACTGAGTGTTGGAGTGGCACCTGAGCTAAACTTTCAAAATCAGCTTTTGTTGTTGATAAATTCCGCTTATTGATTTTGTTCTCTTGCAGATTCAGGAAAGCACAAGCTATCAAGTCAGGTGAGTTTTACATATCATTTCAAATCATCTGTTGAAACCGCTGATGTCAATTTGAATATACACGTAGTGATTGGTGATAGGCAACTTCAACCTGTTGAAATGTTGTTTGTATATTTTTACTAGTTACTCGAGTAAATCTGGTGGCAAGTTCAACATGTTAACAAAAACTCAAAATCGAATATTTGCTTCAAGCACACCATTGCTGTAACTCTGAATTTGGTTGTTTCAACATTTTACAGACTTCAGACATCAATGGTAATGATGTCAATGAGGATGGTCAGAGCAAAGAGGATAAGAAGGAGAAGGAAGATGATACCAAGGATAAGCCATATATCATCTCAAGTGACTCTGGGTTGGAATCTTACCGAGGTCCCGGCAAAGGAAAAGGGTAAGAAGTTGGTTTACAATGCAAGTTAGATTTGTTGTATGTGCATTTGGGGGGGGGGTGGGAGGGGTGGAGTGGGAGTGGGTGTGGTTGGAGGTTATCCATAGACATAGATGGCTTGTCTGTCAGTGAGCACCTCATTGATTCATAGGTAAACATAAAACACTTAAGTAGCATCCTTGGAGTGCATTACAGATTTGTCAAGGAGATCGTGGGTCAGATTTTGTCCTTTTCTTGAGTGCTCTGTTTTTGACAATTAAACAAAAAGAATATCTGTTTTGTAGACAATTCAGTAGTTATAATACAAAAGATATCATTTAACATGCTTGAATGTAGGATTCAACATTAAGTCTGTTTAACAAGACAATTTTGAACATTTTAAAAGCAAATATCAGGGAACCCCAAAAGAGCATTACAATTACACATAGATGGGACTTTGCCTATGTAAATGGTTGATAAAGTGATAAATCGCATCAAATAAATATTGTATGCAGTAGTTTTAGTGCCTGTTTTTATGGAATGGGATACCTTACTCTTTCTATGTTTTGCTGCCGTTTTAGACGTGGTGGTCAGGGTGCTGGTTACAAACCTTCCAAGCCCAGTGCAGTTGGAGCCCCAAGACAGTTGAATCGATTCCGAGTTGGAAGAGGCAGATCTCGTCAGAGGTACAGTGTGTATGATAGGATTGATGATGATGATGATGATGAGCTATGGGAGATAAGTTAAGAAATGCAAGGATCAACTCAACTTTAACAAGACACTTACGTTAAATAATTTGTATTTGGTGATGCATCTTTCTCTTACATTTTGTTCTGTTTTATTTATTTATTTATTTATTTCACACTAAGTTAGGCACCGTAAAAGAACAAGAGAAAAAAAAAGAAGAAAAAAAAGGCTCTATTCATTTGATAAAGTGAGCTTTACCTTTAACACAGAATGGAAGTCACTAATCATATTTCGGTATCTTCATAAGGTGAGATGACCACCAGTTGATCCGAATGGAAATTTTAAAAGCTTAAGGCAGCTTGTAGGGTTTACAGTGTAACTCCTTCAAGGCAAATACACTATTAGTGTATGCTGACTTTTGGTATAGATTCAGTTATTAAGCAAAGGAAGACAGTTACCTGCTTTAAAATAATAGAAATAAGTGTAAAGCTCCTCTGATTTGGATCTTTTGTATTCAAGAGATAAAGCGTATTTCTGGTGTTTCATTATTTGTAACCAGATTCAGACTAGTCTATATAGTGTTGGGTTAGTGATTTGATGTGACAATATATCAGAGCATCACTCAGAGAAAGTGAAATTACTATTTGAAAGAAGTCCTGAAATAACAACACGAACAGCAAAAACAATAGCAGCAATGCCTTTCATTTATTTGTTTTATCACCTGTGGTGTACGACGAGTGAGCATGAAGAGTACTAATTTTATATGAAAGTGAAAGGAAGTAAACCAAATACATTTCAAGGCTTAACAAGTAGAATACTCCCTGATTGCAAGACACAAAAGAATAAGAAGCAAAACAAACTCTACTCAAATAGTGAACACATAAAAATCCTCCCAGCCACCCCCCCCTTCCACCCCCATACACATACAAATAACCGTCATAATTAATGGAAAGTAAGTTTAAGATGCCAACTGGATACCTCAGACATTGGCCTCTTAGCTGTCAAAAATCTGATATGTCTTATTGTGGCGAGGTGGTTTAACAAAATGGCAATTTTTTTTTACTGTTTTGTTTTAAGCAGCACATGGACCATAGAAGGTGCCATTCGTGAACCCAACAAGAAAAACGGGGGTAAGGACAAAGAAGATGTCCTATCCGTAGAACTTAAGAGGTTAGAGCAGGAGAAGAGAGAAGCCGAGCAGCAAATGAAGGTTTTAGAAGAACAGCACAGGCAAAAGCTTGATGACATTGAGGCTGCCGCAAAATTAGCCTCCGAGGTATCCATCTCACCTATAATTAATACAATTTGCATAATTAAATGAAGTTTACCCTTCTGATATGATCAGAGGATCTTATTTTGTCGATTTTTAAAGTTTTTACTGGGTCAAAAAATAAGAAGCAACCTGAAGTTATAGCCATGACATAAGTTTGGTTATCGCGGACAAAACCTTGGCAAGGGATCCGAAAGTTAAATTGCCACAAAGGAGCAGATAATGTGAACAAAAGACAGATCTTCATAATTTCTTGTAGATTGTAATAAATATGGTGATATTTTGGATTTGACTCAGCACTTCATCATAAGCAATTCATCGCTCTTGTGTTTTGGATATTAAATGAAAAATTGAATAATCACACTAAATGTGTGTATGAACTAGGACTGCATTGTTTTCAAGAATGTTCATTGTTATCTGCTGAGTGAGATGGAACGGGGGGGGACAACTTTTCTGATCTATTTGTCATCTATTTGAAAGCATTACTGGCCTGAACAATAACCAGCAACCTTAAAGTTTATTTTCATTGGTATCCTTGATAGAAACTTCATTATGTAATATCAATTGGCCAAGGGCAGGGATGTGAAAATTCCACCCTATCACAGTAGGGCATACCGGTGTAAGATGAATGGGGTCTTCGTCATTTCTTCTGGATTGTGATCTGGTTTTGAATCAGCAGGACAAGCTAAGCATTTCATTGGTTTGGTTTATTGAAAGACTAGGGATGCCTTGTTCAAGAATATTTATTTACACACCACCATCTCCATGTTAGTGAACTGTTTATCTGTTAATGGTGACATAATTTTAAATCAGCCTAGCAAAACTCTTATACAATTCCATTGGTGTATATCTAAATGGTTAATATTGAAACTATAGTAAAGCAGGATAAGTTTTTTTTATTTATTTCAAAACTTTTTTGTGACCAGTATCTAATACCTCGGAATATCCTTGCACAGTTTTAACAAATCATTACCAGTAACATTCATTACAGTAGTTTAGTCAATAACTTGAATAACTGCACTATAATGTATGCAGGAAAACTACACAAACTTGTTCAAGCCACTTGAGATTGGTGACTTTAGTCTTGACGTACCACCACACTGTATCTATGCTATCTTACTGAAGTAAATTGGCTGCTCAAATTGTCACATCAGTGGGCTGTGTCTTTCCAAACACTTACATTTTCGGTCTGTCTGGTTGGGTTTTATAGTTGATACAGAAATGTGAAAGTATATATGCTACTGGGTCAGATTTTATATTGGACAGGATTAACAGAATGTTTGAAAAATTACTCAACACACATTTCAAGAACAACTTTTAAATGTTCTGCAAAACATGGAAGTGCAAAAACAAGAGGAAGAAATTTCCAAATAAACATTTTTGTTATATGAGGGTTTAATTTACATAATTTGTAACTATGATCTCGTTTATTTCCTTAAAACGATTTTACATTTAAAGCTTAAACCTTCTTTGTCTTTGTTATCTTTAGGAAAGGGAGACGGCAATGAAAGAGGAAATTCTGAATTTACGAATGGAGTTGAAGAACCAGGGCAAACAGATGACGGATAATAACCAGGTAATGCTGCAATTACAAGACCAGCTGGTAAAGTTGCAATCAGATCAGTTGAGACAGAGTGCCAGAGAAAAGAGAGCTTCTACAGTAGGGAAAGATACCAAGAAAAACGGACAACAGAATAGTAGACTATGCACTCTGAGTTAATAGGTCAAATAAATGTCTTGTGCTGTCTGAGGGCCAGAGAAAAGAGAGCCTTCTACAGTAGGGAAAGATACCAAGAAAAACGGACAACAGAATAGTAGACTATGCACTCTGAGTTAATAGGTTATATAAATGTCTTGTGCTGTCTGAGGGCCAGAGAAAAGAGAGCCTTCTACAGTAGGGAAAGATACCAAGAAAAACGGACAACAGAATAGTAGACTATGCACTCTGAGTTAAAAGGTCAAATAAATGTCTTGTGCTGTCTGAGGGCCAGAGAAAAGAGAGCCTTCTACAGTAGGGAAAGATACCAAGAAAAATGGACAATCAGAGTAGCAGGATATGCACTCAGAGTTAAAAGGTCAAATAAATGTCTTGTGCTGTCTGAGGGCCAGAGAAAAGAGAGCTTCTACAGTAGGGAAAGATACCAAGAAAAACGGACAACAGAATAGTAGACTATGCACTCTGAGTTAATAGGTCAAATAAATGTCTTGTACTGTCTGAGGGCCAGAGAAAAGAGAGCCTTCTACAGTAGGGAAAGATACCAAGAAAAATGGACAATCAGAGTAGCAGGATATGCACTCAGAGTTAAAAGGCCAAATAAATGTCTTGTGCTGTCTGAGGGCCAGAGAAAAGAGAGCTTCTACAGTAGGGAAAGATACCAAGAAAAACGGACAACAGAATAGTAGACTATGCACTCTGAGTTAATAGGTCAAATAAATGTCTTGTGCTGTCTGAGGGCCAGAGAAAAGAGAGCTTCTACAGTAGGGAAAGATACCAAGAAAAATGGACAATCAGAGTAGCAGACTATGCACTCTGAGTTAATAGGTCAAATAAATGTCTTGTGCTGTCTGAGGGCCAGAGAAAAGAGAGCTTCTACAGTAGGGAAAGATATCAAGAAAAATGGACAACCAGAGTAGCAGACTATGCACTCTGAGTTAATAGGTCAAATAAATGTCTTGTGCTGTCTGAGGGCCAGAGAAAAGAGAGCTTCTACAGTAGGGAAAGATACCAAGAAAAATGGCCAACAGAATAGTAGACTATGCACTCTGAGTTAAGAGGTCAAATAAATGTCTTGTACTGTCTGAGGGCCAGAGAAAAGAGAGCTTCTACAGTACAGAAAGATACCAAGAAAAATGGACAACAGAATAGTAGACTATGCACTCTGAGTTAATAGGTCATATAAATTTCATTTGTTGAGCTTAAAAACTAGAAAGTGAATTTTTACAACAGGGAAAGTCAGTGTCTTTCAAGATGGTGTCTTTCTGTTCACAAACCCCATTAAAGTGACTCTGTTTTAAAATATTGCTTTGTGCATAGACACCAGAGGGGCATTACACATTGAGTTTATGCTGTTGCTATGTAAATAATGAACTGAACTACATTACAGTGTAGACTTCCTACTGGCAATGTTCTGTGTATTATAGGATTCAAAATGAAACAACAAAATACAAATGACAGGGTTAACATGAGCCTGTTTTACATCTAGAAATGAGACTGAATAAATATTGGGACATTAATGTTCTAATACTTCCACAAATTAGAATAGTGGATCTGTTGAAGAATAGGCAATTATTCATTTATACCTTTAATTACGATGCTGTAGTAGATTAGTTACTGATTGTTAAATTTTCAAAAAACAACTCAAACTTCAGCTTCAACGATATCTGCCCCTTCATGGGAGTGGGCCAAACGGGGGTGATGGTTCAAGAGTAGAGAACCTTTGCAGATGGATGGTCAATATATGAATGTCATCTTAAAGATTAGAAAATAGATTATCATTCCAGCAGAAAGCATTCCATAGTATGTAAGTAGAAATCAAATAGATTCTTATCTGAAGAAAAATGTTTTAGATGTTGATGTGTTAGAAATTAAGATTTTTATTAACTTGGTATTTTTATGAGCCATCTTTCTGTGTGTGTGTGTGACTTTGGTTGAATATGTTGCTTTCATTAGTCTTCAAGTCTATCCTGCTGCCTATATTACACCAGTGAAGGATAATATTTCTGACATATTTTGTCTATACAATACTTTTTTATATTACTGTTAAAATGTTTGATGATGGTTGAGAGATATAATTCCTATTGCACCCAAATTTTAATGCGCTGAAATTACGAGACGTTGCCAAAAGTAATTTTCTACTGTCTTCTTATCTTGAAGACTACCTGCAAACATTGAGGTTAAAAAAGATAAGGCGACATTACAAGGATTTAAAGTTTTACTAAGAGAGGTGGGGGGGGGGGGGAGGTAGGGGTGTGTATAGGCAGCTGATAATCAGTGACAGGGAATAGCTTAGGCTTAATCATGACGGAATAAATACAACATTACATTTCAAATTCTGCTTCAAAATGTTTCAATCATGTTTAAATCATATGATGTGTTGTATCATTATAGTATTCTTGTTGCAACTAATCAAGAGTTTAACAACAGCAAAAGTAGAACGGTAATTGTGTGCATGCACTATGCTGATCACATAGGTGTCTAACACAAGTTGGTGGTTCAGACAAATGGACAAAGCTTTTTAGTATTTTAAAGAAATTAAAGAAACGAACGGAATTGATGTATCTAACTTGAACAGGATGCCTTTAAGTTGGTAGTAATTGTATTGCCTTTGATACAAGAGAAGAATGGAGATAATTGAAATGTTTGATGATATGTACGTTTATTTTTTAGAATCAACAAAGTCAAAAAAATAAATCATCCGTGTTTTTGTGAAAAAACAACTTTTTTCAATTTACTTTTGAATTATAATGAGGCTGTGTATGTGGTTGATGTAGGTATTTTATGGAGCTGACCAAATAATGCAATCGTCTATTTGTAGAATGATGGGAAGGTGTTTAAAGTGGTTATCAAACACCTGGATATCTTCATTTATTGTTTGTCTTAAAGAATCAGTTCATGAATCTTTTTGACTTTCGTATTCCACAGTCTTTGCCATTTACATATGATGTTGTTGGATGGGAGATTTTAGACATTTGACAGCTATTCATGAAGAGTATTTGTAAATTGTAATAGAGGTGATTAAAATTTGGTGAGGGAGGGGGTGGGGTGAGGGGGTAAGGGAGGGGAATAACTAGTGGGGTTGGGGATTGTGGGGTGGGAGGTAGGAAGGAATGGAGAATAAAGCTGTACAGCATTCTACAAATTTTGCTATCATGATTTGACTTACAGATCTAAGCACTGGCATTATTTAAAAAGTACATACCTTACTCTCTCTTTTGTGAATTGTAAAAATTTTTAAGAATTACCACTAAGTTCTCATTCATAGGGTATAATGTCTTTCAAAAAATAATCCATCCTCTGTAGTACTTTAATAGTAGCATAAGACATATAGTAATTTTCAAATATCAGAAATAGTTTAATTCTTTCACATGCTCATGTGGTCTTTCCAATGGTTATATTGTGCCATTCATTCTTTGTATCAGTTTGGCTTTTTCATTGTGTTGTTTAGTAATTGTTATTATGTTACCATATTACTGAGGATCTAGTTGATTTACTTGTTACTCTTATGACATGCAGAAAACATATCAATGTACCTTTCCTATGGTTGGTGCAGTTTTGACACACCATTGTCATTTATTGCTAAGGCACCTGTGGTTTTACCTATTGAATATGCAAGAAAACCTATCATGTACCTTCCTATTGGTTCTGAAGAATCCAATAGTGATTTCTCTCATATATTTTCAATAAATTAAGGTCAGGCACTTTATAAAAAAGAAATGGCGAGGCAGTAGCTGCAGAACCCCCTATCAAATCAAACAATAGAGATAATCTCTGCAGACTAGCAAGGGCTATTGTGTGAAACTTCAGAACATGTAAATTATGTACTTCAATGCCTGGCTGTAGCGATGCTGCAGCCCATCCCCCTACCCTCCCACTCCCCCTCCCCCACCTTCCCCTCCCCTTCCCTCCCCTCCCCCACTCTCTCTACATCCTTCTTTTGACAAGGTGCCTCAGGTGTTTGTTCTAGATCTTTCATACAGACAAATTTATTAAGACTTTCAAGAAGTTTAAAGGTTCCAAACTTTGCTGCCAGGCATGTCATGTTGTATTCTGATATCAATAAACACAAATAGTCTGTGTATGCGAGTTGATTCATCATGGGTCTTTCTCGTAGTTCTTTCATAAATATACATGTATATATATCAATATATAAAT